>APFE030151922.1:78015-115515 GCA_000404065.3 Pinus taeda
TTTGGTTCCAAATATAAAGTTTCCATACGTACCTTTTGTGTGTTTTGCACATTATTGAGATCGAAAAATTGCTCCATCTGTAGTATCCATGTTGTGGGATCCTTGCCATCAAACTTGCTCATATCGATTTTTGGAATATGGTGGGTCTTCGATCCAACATTAGAGTCTATGGAATCATGATTAACATTTTTTTTGTTCTCATCATGAGTTTCCTTTACTACCCTTTCACCATTAGTGACCATTTCTTATAGCAACTTATTCAAATTTATCTTCAATTCTTCCATCTTATCGTCCATGCCATTCATCTTAGCGTCCATGCCATGCATCTTAGCTTCCATGCTATCCATCTTAGCTTCCACGCCATCCATCTTAGCTTCCATGCCATCCATCTTAACTTGCATGCCTTGTAATTTTGATATATCATGTTTCATTTCTTCCTCTTCTTCACCAGTCATGCTAGAGATTTCAGGTTGTTTACTAGGTGTTTCCATTTTCTTTCTTCGAGGCATTAATTAATGCTAATAATTCCTTCAAACTAATTTTTCAAACCAATCTTATGCAAAATTTAAAAAAAACTACACACCTTTTTTTCACTTTGTAAGAGCTCAATATTGAATCTATTGTATCTCTGTAACTGTAGATCTCGAATATCTGAAATCTTGTCCTGCAGTAGCCCTTTAAGTCCTCTTTCTAACCCCGCAAGTCTGATCAAGATTGGATTATCTAAGGAAGAGTTATGCCAAATCTCCCACGGTGACCTGATTATAGAATAGTTCAGCAGAAGGAACTTGTACGACATGCCACGTGTTATTGTTTCAACCTTAGTATTTGAAACTGATACACAAAAAACTACAGGCCTTCCTCTTTCTGAAACTTCTTATGAAATTTCAATCTGATGCTCAAATCAAAAGTTATGAAGATTTTCCCCAGGTCACCTATTTGGAATGTAATTCAGGAGTCTACAAAAACCATAACTTCCTCAGATCATATCTCCGTAAATATAATGAGACAAGCTTTGAAATTTGGACCCGAAGTTCATAACACTTTTAGATCAAATGGGTTTTTTGTAGGTTCTAAAACATCGCATAAGAAAGTTATAGAGAAAATTCCACGATGACCTGTTTGGAGCAGCGAAACCCTAGAATCCAAAGCTCTGATACCAAATGTTAGGAAACCAGCTCACAAAAAGATAGAAAAGATAGATCAACACCTTAGAATTCAACCTCTTAAGGGGCACGCCTCTTTACATTACTAAATTAAAATTCTTAGATATACAAATGACTAAACCCCTTTCTATATATAGGAGTCTAAGGGTCACAATATGTTATCAATCCTGACATATACAGTAATAACATAAGGGACAAAAATAACAATAATGGTTTTCCTATGGGGCATACTAATAATAATATGGGGACAATAGGGGCACAATAATAACAATAAGGGATACAATGAAAATAGTAATGGGGGAATCACTAGTATTATAGGGGTCTAACAAGTTGATACACATCTTCCAAGGCTAATACTTCTTGGTTATGATGATAAGTGATACAAAAGGTGAGGTGCTTCGTTAAGTCACTCATTTCTCCAATATTTGCTGCAATTGATTCTTCACTTCATCTATATTTAGAACACACAATCTATATAACACAATATGTTGGAATTATGGCTAATGTGTTATCCTTGATAGAAACCTACTTGATAAAGATGTCAACATTTTGATAACATGATGATCATGTAGATTGATACAGATGCTACTAAGGTGATGAATAGAGAAATGACACTTCAGAGTTAGATGGATGATAAAATAAGAGTTTGACAAAGTATACGTGTATCCTAAGAATCAAGGTCGCGTACATATGTAGTTATTGTGAAGAAAATTTGCTTACAGAATCCACACCATGGTAATCTAGATACTAGGGGTCTTTACCATGGTATTTTCCCATAGTAATGGAAGCGACAATGATTATTTGATCCCATCAAATAATGTACATCTTTCCTAAGGGATTGGCCTAAGGTATTGGCTAAGGCCAAAACTATATAAGGAGATGGACATCAAAGTGTTAAGTGTGCAAGTAATGGGTTATCTATGTATGATGTTATTTGGAATAGGTGTTCACCAGGGAGCAAGGAGAAGACTCAGATCTGAAAGATTTGGAGTATGTTGACATATATGTTTGTTTGATTTACTTATTGAAAATGTCTATGTAACTAAAAATGATAGATCTGTGGTTGTGATCTGAATGAAATGCTCAAGAGTCTGTAATTCTAACAGTGAGAGTTGAGGAGAGTGAAGTTGTGTTTTACAACAAAAAATTTTCAGATCTGTACATAGATGTGTTTGGAAAGAGTCGTGTACATACGCAAATATATCTCTGTAGGGTCATGTATATATTTTGAGAAATGTTTTTCAATATATGAATATCTATATGTGTGCATTGTGTATGGTAAGCGCATGCATACGCAAATATTCCTTATGGAATTCATTTATACAAACTAGGGTTTGAACCGATGATTGATGTTTACAGTTGATGTTGTCTGGTTTATTTTCTAATTTCTATCGATGAATTCTCTATCATGATCATTTGTGTTTAAAATTATTGATTGAGTTAAGTTAGTTATGGAATGGAATGTTGATCAATGATGATGCTACAGTGTGGTGATCTATAATTGGTTTAGTGATTTGTAATTGATTTAGTGGTTGTTTCAGTAATTCATTGATTTAGAATCAGTTATGTACGCAGGTCTTCTACAGAGGAAGTGCGTACATACACGGGTGTGCTTTAGAATAATAGTGTATATATTCTAATGTATGTTTGATCAAGGTTTGCAAGAAAAACACTGTGTTTCTGTGGTGATGAACAATGTATGGCTTGGTATGTTGACGAATGGTTGTGCATTGATATGATCTATTATGGATTGGTTTGATCTAGTTGCATTGGTTGATTGAGATTCAATGATTGGTTTGTTGGTATTATAATGATTCAGTTAGTTTAGTGACTATATATCAGGTTCGGTATTTAGTTTGATATTAAGCTTAATGATGGGTGTGGGTCCAGTATGAAAATATGATGAAAGGTGGCCTATAGGTTTTGATGTTTTGATTCAAGTGGATCCAATATGAAATATTATGAAATGTGGTCCACAAGAGGTGTTGAGGGTTAGATCCTTTAGTGAGGGAATCAAAGATTCCTTCCATTAGTACATGGTAAATTTGTGCTTGGGGTAGGTGCTCCCTTCTGGTAGGATCTAGTAAATGAGATCAAGGGGTTGGAGCTCCCTTCAAGTGGATGTTTGAGAATGAGAGAAGGTCCTAGCCTTTTCCTAGTGACTTCCTACGTACTAGTAAGAGTCTGCGGAAATACAAGATTGTAAGAAGTTTTTTTAATATTAAAAGAATAAGAAAGAGATGGTGACAATGGTGGTTTCCCCCACATTGGGTTTCCACCTAAAAATCTTGGTGTTCTCATGTGTTGATGCCTTTCTTATGTTCTCTTACTACTCATGGTTATTGTTTAATTAATGAATAATGAAGTAATGATGCACTGGTTAATGATGAATAGTTGATGAAATATATGAAAATTTAGCTAAATGGATATACATTGTTTGTCTTTATTAAAGTCACATAGATATGTTGGTTTCATGAATGACAGTAGCGTATGGAAATTAGAATATGACATGAAAAGTTAAACTAGTTTTTAAAATACTAATTCACCCCCTCCCCCTCTCAATATTTTTTCCAACACAATATTTGGTAATGGGGAGTTAGGAAACAGTTATATATCATGCTCCACTTCAGGCCTCTTAAGTGATATATGTTTAGGCTCCTAAAAAATATCCTATATGCTTTTACAAACTCCTCCACTTGTTATTTTTTCTCTTTAGTACATCCCTCCAAGGATTCCTTTACCCTTATTGATTTGTCACTTAGATGAGTCTCTCTTAAGAAAATAAATGCATATTTGTTATTGGAGCTAATCAACTTTCGGCAATGTTGGAACTTACTAGTGAGATATTTGATTTTTCTTTGGGTGTGCTGATGATGCATGACTTCTTGCCCTTGCTCAAGTGCTACTAGTTTTCTCTTCACTTGAAGATCACATCCCTCATATACATGTAAGGGTTTCCAAAAACTACATGACGCATATAAATTGGCACTAGATTTAACTCAACTTCATCAATAAAATCCTATAGTTACAACAAATTTGATCTTACACTATTTTATGACCTTGATTTCTTCATGCTTGTTTACCCACCCTAATGGATATGGGTTTGGATGATCATGAACCTCTATCCAAGATTTCTAACTAGATATAATAATATTGGATTGGGATATGAATTGGAATCAAATAGAGCACTTACTCTGGTCTTCTTGACTTGGATCTCGATATGGAAGAGTTTTGTGATAGATTCACCTCCTTTTGCACTAAAGTGTGTTGATGAGTGGGAATGCACCACCATGCCATTCATGGGACTCAACCTATAAGAGATGCCTAATTATACTCTCCCCTATTCGGGATAGTGCATCCCTCCAAATTATGTGGCACAATAACCAATTTTCATAGGATTTAATGATAGGGAAAGAATGAGAATAATTGGGAAAAATACCAAAACACTAGTCTATGAACTATTATGAAGGGGAAATGTAATTAAAAAAATAGGATTGGTCCACATTCAATAAAACACAATTCAACAATTAATATACAAAGAAATAGAGTAAGAGAAATCTATAAAAGGAAGATATAATTTAGAAAACAAGATTATTTAAAGTCTATAAAATCACAACTTAGAAATATAAAATTAATTGGAAAAGGGAAAATAATTAATCTATTTTGAAAAATAAATGTATTCTAAGCTAATAAAGAGTGTGAAACTAATCTAACATATGAATAACAATGTGCCTATATAGAATAGTCTATTAGGACGCCAATTTTTATCACATGGGTTTGTTGGATTCATAATTCAGAATAATCCTTATGTGGAATCTAAAGAGGGATGTTAATTAAAAGAAAAGATAGATTTTTATATACTATGTAGAGGAAAATAGTGTCCACAAAATATTCCAAGGAACATGAAAATCTATTGAGAAAATCAATTAATATAAGAAATAGACAAACTGAATTAATCTAACTTGCCAAAGTAAAGCATACTATTCCTAGAATAGTCCAAGAAATATACATAATTCCTTTGCAAAATCTTGTCTAGGAAACTAGCCTATCGATATTAAGAATGAAGAGAGAATAACTATTACAATAGAATTAAGTTCCATTGAATACAAAATTTCGTCACCCTTAATCCTTGGGACACAAATCAAATATATAGAATTACAAAAATATCCTATCATTCAAGGATATGATTGTGGGGGGCATGGGGGTCTAATCATCAAATTGAATTTGGTTCCCAAATATAACATGTAATTATCATGAAAAAACTTAGTTGACTAAAGAAAGTCAAGTAGTTATGATGTGCATGATGGACATGTGGCATTGCAATATCCTTTGTATCAATTATATTTCCCAGTCACGATGAAGGCATATCTGATCTATTAATTTATATTTCATCATGCCTCCAATTGTGAGTTCTAATGTTTGGTCAATGGGCTTGTTGAAGAATTCCCATCAATGGAATCTTATTTTGTTGGTCTTTAACCAATCTTATATACGCTACCACTTCTTCTCACTATCTTATCTCACTCTTAATTTTTCTTTCCCTTATTTATATTGTTTCTTCCAACTTCCTAAAGCTCAATTACTCTTGCTCATCTGGTGCACTATCTGCATGTCCATATGTTTAATCCTACCAATTAATAATCATCAGAGTTTAGTCTTCACATGAGAATATATTATTAGGGGCATGAAAAAGAAATTGTTTCCATTGACTCAAGATGCCACCCTATGATAGATCATTTGTATTGATGATTGCTCATAAATCCCAAAATCTTGATTAGTCTGATTCTCCTCTTCTCTCTAGCTGGCTCCAGGAAATGCTTCAGGTCATATGCACCCTTATGATGGGTAACTTATACTCGGTGCATGTAATTTTCACTATGAAAGGTGTTTTAAAACCATAATTAGAGAATTTGGATTCAAAATGTAGTTTTTAGCTTAATTTCTAGAGGGGAAATAGCTCATGCCCTTCCTTTGTAGGTAGAAAGGTTGAGCTCTTGATCTAAGGTGAGGTGATAATATCCCATAGCCCTTTTACAAATCCAAGGGATCATACTTGGTTTTCCACTTCTCCCCATTACTTTCAACTATGCCAAATTTCCATTTCCACCACTTGAACCTGTTTCTAGGCTTACCGAAGATAAATTTCAAGTTAGTTGTATCCCTCTTGTGTCAACTTGGCATCTTGGGGAAAACTTTGTGGATTAATCGAAGGTGGACATATTGGGAATATAACTATTGAAATGGTTTTGATTGATGTCAAAGGATGTCCAAATTAAAGATGAAATTACATAGTGAAATAAAACATTTTGATACATTTTCAATGGTATATGGCACTCCCTCTAATTTCATAGGAATGAGGAGATATGAAATATTTTGTTCATATGACACAACCAAATTACAAACAAGACCCATTTTATACCCCATATTTGAATGCATTTTTACTCCAATTACATAGCTCAAATGGGATCATAGTATTTATGGTTAGAAATCTTATTTTGATATCTTTCCAATGGTATATGGCGTGCCTTCTAACTCCTCACAGTTGAGGAGAAATGATTTTTTTAATATTTACCATACATTCTACCAATTGCACTAGTTGGCCTAGCCAGTGGAAATGTTGGACCTGACCCAACATCCTATTGTACTATAAATAGTCATGAGAAGGGGAATTTCTTACCATTCAACTCAAGAATTTAGTTATTTGTTTAGAAGAGCAAAGGACTAGGTCCGAAGTTCATACCTCATGAAATAAGGAAAAGTGAAGTGAAGCTGAGTTGAAGCAACATTTTGTAGAAGGTTTTTGGCACATCTTTTGAATGGTTTTTGGCATTGTTCTTGGGAAGTGTTTTTGGTATGTTTGAGGTATGTTTTTTAGGGGTAAGTACTGCTAGTTTGAAGGTTGAGTTTTAGGGGACAAGTTTTTCTATTTGAAGGTGGAGTTTTAGGGTATGAGTTTTGTTTTTTGAAGGCTGAGTTTCAGGGCTAATTTTTTCTATTTGAAGATATAGTTCATGTCTAATTTCAAGTCCATGTTCTAGTGTATTCAAGGTTGATTCAGGTTGGATCCTGCAACTACTATAAGTTGGTGCTTAGTGAGGATTAGTGTCCTCATCTTCTTGATAAATTGGCGCCTGAAAGTTTTGTAAGTTGTTGCTTATAGAGGATTGGTGTCCTCATAAAAGATTATAATAACTTAAATATTTGTTTGAAGTACTTCTTCTTCAAATTTTGATTTGAACTATAATAGCTATGTTCATGTATTGTGGATAATTGATTATGTGATGTGAATTCAGTTTCAAGATTAACTAAGTGAAATTTTTTTCAAGTAATTAAAATATGTGATTTCACCCCCACCCCCCCCCCCCCCCCCCCCCCCCGCCCCCCCCTCCCTCTAATCGTATTTCCCAACAATAAGTACAACTAATCAAACAGTTTGGAGGGGAAGAATTTAAATATTATAGGAGTTAATGGGTAATTTACAGGCTAGATATATGGCTTCTAGAGAAGGCCATGATCCACAACTCCTATCCTGATACAACTCATCATACATTTGTTTCTTGGATGAAGATCTATCTCTAGACACTTCCAAATTGATCAAATATTACCATAGGTTGTGTAAAAAAAATATGATTGTGTGATTTTTCATTTCCTTAAATGTGAATAGCATAGTTATTTGGTTCCATCGAGCATCACTAAGGTCACCTTATCCTAAAGAAACACCTAATATGTGGGAGATATCATGGATGAATGTGGGACAATTCATGTCCTACTGTTGGCGAGATTTTGGGTCTCTAAGTCACTTGATTGGCACATGGACTTTATTGTTGGCTTGCACATTGGGAAATGTGAGGAAATCTATTACCTAGGATACACAATCAGGACATACCCCATGAGCTCTAAGAAATGGGAGGATAAATTCATGTTGGTGGTAGCTAAGGACACATGGATGGCATCACCATCACACTATAAGGCATCCATATGGGTATCAAGGAATTGGGACTAGGAAAGGTAAAATAATATGATTTGCACATTAAAGGTATTAGAACATTGGGAGAGTGTTAGTCATATACATGGTTTATGAAGTGGAAGGATATTATTTCAAGAGAGAGAAGATATTAAAAGAAGAAATTGGGCCATTAATAATGGATGGTGGGGCATTGATGACAGAAAAGAGAAATGCTACTTGAGCACTTTTATTACCAAAACACCGCCTATACAAATGGATATCTTGTTTTGGTTCAATCAATTTTAAGTAGTAACAATTCACCTGACCCTGGGAATTTTGTAAGCTATACATGTGGAGGATTGTTAGGAGATTAGAGTTAGAGAATCAAGGAATCACTATTCAAAAAAATGGAGGACCAACAAATAATGGGATTAGTTACAACCGTACAAATGGGATGAAGGTGAGGAACCAAATAAAAGGGATTTTTGGATGTTCATCGGTCAATGTGGGGTGAACACTATGATAGAAGGCTTCACCATCCATACACATGGATGGATGGAGAGAAGCCAGGGATGAGACTATTAGGATATTAAGAATTGGGTGGTAAAAAATAATATAATAATATAACATCCACTATCCATCCATGTGGAGGGTTGACAGAGAATTAACAAAAGGAGATGTCAAAGAATTGTACATTCTTGGGGAGAGGTCCTATAGAGGAACTATTTTGACCTTACACCTAGATGATCAGTTGCATGTTGGAGGATGAATATTCTAAACATTTGAGTGGGACTAAGTAAAAGGCTCATATACCAAGAATGGTTGTTAGGTAGATAGATGGATGATCGGTGGAGTAATGAATCCAAAGGAGGAGTGAATCAATGGCCCACGTTTCTTTTTCTCCAGAATGTTTGGAATTGAGAAAAGAAAAAAATATGGAAAAGTTCACCAAGGGACTCAATAACGCATCACAAATGTCACATTAGGGATTTTTGGTTAATTCAAAAATCAAACCAAAATAAAAAAACAAAAGTGGAACCTTCATAAAATGCACAAATCACATAATCTTATTGGGTCTATTGAGGCTACAATAGTTGGAAACTTATCGGATGTATCTCCTAAATATCAATGTATTAGACTTATTATGATCACACTTCTCCTTCTTATGTTTCATATTTGTAATGGGAAGAAGAGTGTCTTGAACTAATCAATACATTTCAAGCTTTTATCCTTAACTCAATTCAATCATTGTAAATCTAGAATTACATCTTATTGGCATAAAATGTTATGAATTTAGCATGATTGGTTTGGATTGATGTCCTTGTTCACAATTAAAATATTGCATACCCTAAGGGTGAGCTTTGTTTCTTTCCCTTTTCAGATATTTCTAGTCTCTTGGTGTTGCTCCACTTCCCACAAGTTTCCATATCCCCAGTGGAGTCATCTCAACATCACATACCTTGCTTTACTACCAATGAACATACATAACCCCGAAAAAGATATCGATATTCCCTTAAGGCCTAAGTATATGCATACTTTCCCTCCTTTTTCCCTTTTATTTGTCTTGATTATTTTTGTGAGAGATATTGATTCATTTATACCTAATTGGGAAGGGGATGGTACTATTTAAAAGCCACAAGGATGATGTTTTTCAAGAATGAACATGACAAGATAAATAATATATATTGAGGAACCCTTTGGGATATGGAGAGATGATTGATGTACACAACAACGAATTTGCAAGATACTAAAAAATTTCTACTTGACTTGTGAATACTACTTCCAGGATTCTGACCAACTGAGGGGGTGAATTTAGTCACCCATTTCACAAAATAATTCATTACAAGACCCTTCCTACTTTTGTATTCTAGAATTCAATGTTCCTTCACACTACTAGAATCTAGAATATCAAAGTGTAATTTAGGGATTCCATCTATTCAACACCCTATTAATACCTTTACAAACCCACATATCAAAATAATCAAACCATGCAATACTTTAGGTTACCCAAGAGAAATTTTATGTTAGGTGTAGCCCTCCTATGCTAACTTGGCATCTTGAGGGAAAACTTTGTGGACTTAGCAAAAGTGGACATATTGGGACTATTATTGTAGCTAATCAAATGATTTATATGGTGAGTGATATATTACATGAATTGATGCGTAATTTATAGGTTCAATATCTAGCTTCTGGGGCATGCCATGATCCATAAATCCTATCTCATACACCTCATCATACATTCTTAACTTGGATGACGATATACATTTGGACACTTCTTAAAGATAAAATATTACCTTGCACTAACTAGAAACATCTATTTGTCTTATTGTTCACTTCCATAAATGGGTATGACATGGTTATTTGGTCCCATAGAGTGTTATTGATGTCACCATATCTTAAAGAAATAACTATTATATAAGAGATAGACTAACTAAATCTAGGACAAGTCATGTCCTTCCTCTAGTGCGATTTTGGGTCTCTAGGTAGCTTGATTGATGTAAGTTCTCTATTATTGGTTCACACGATAGGGAATGAAAATAAATTTGCCTCTAGGGATACAAAATCAGGTTGTGTCACGTGAGATCAAAGAAAAAGGAGACATAAGTCATATAATTGGTAGCCCAGGGACACAAGTATGGCATCACCAACATGTTGCATTAAGCCATGTATTTAGATATTTGGGTGTTGGGTCCAAGAAGGGGAATAAAAGACACTTTATACATTAAAATACTTAGAACACATGATTGATGAATTGGGAGGATATGATCTTCCGGAGAAAGAGAAAATGGAAATAGGAAATTAAGGCATAAATGATGGAAGAGAGGAAAATTTCTTGAGCATTTTGATTGCTAAAACAAAACCAATTGTACATGTGGATGTTTGGAATTGTTATGATTTGTTCTAAGTGTAGCAATTTTCTTGATTGTAGAATTTCATGAGATTATAGTTAGAGAATAAAGGATTCACTATTAAAAATAACATAGGACCAATGAATAGTGGGGGCATTTGCAACCATATATGTGGACGATTATTCAGGAATTAAATAAAGGGCTCATTAGAATATCATTGATGCACATAGGGTGAATTATTTGATATAAGGCTTCACCAACCACACCCATGTATGATTGGTGGGATGTCAAGGATGAGCATGTTGAGAGATTGAGAATTAGGTGGTGATGGATCATATGACAATAGAATATCCACTAAAAATCCACATGGATGGTTGGCAAAGAATCAACATATGTAGGATTTATAGAACTACATGCACTTGGTAAGAGGTCAAATGGAGGAACTTTGTCATCCCTCCATGTGGATAATAAAAAAACATTGTAGGATCAAGGGTCAAAATACTTGAGCGAGACTAAAGAAAAGGTTTGTGGACTATGAATGAGCACTAGGATGGTAGATTCATGATTAGTAGAGTAGAAAATATGAAGGTAGAGTGAATCAACAACCCATGCTACTTCTACTTTAGAATACTTAGAGTTGAGAAAAGATGAACATATGGAAAAATTATATAGAGGGATATCAATAACACATTACAAATGACACATTAGGAGATTCTTGATTAATTCAAAATATCAAACCACAAAAAATGTGGTACTTGAGAAAACATAAAATTCACACATCTTTATGTTGAACACATAATTATATTGAGAGGGTGGGGGGTGAATAAGTATAAGACAATTTGTACTTAGTTAAACATTCACGAACCATAAGAAAACAATCACATATGAGATATATTGGCTACAAAACATGGAACACAATATTTACATGGAAAATATTTAGGGATAAAACCACACAAATTATTTTTATAATTCTTTTATAGGAACCAACCTATTGGATACACCAATCCCCACAACTGGAAATATTTTTAGACACCAACCTACTAGAGACACTAATCCTTACTACTGCAAATATTCAAAGGCACCAACTTACTTCTATGAGTCTACTTGTTACTTTTTCCTTCAGAAGGTATGCTAGTTTCTCCTTCCTTTACCCAGTGCACTTGCCTCTTTTTCCTTAACCAAGTTTGGTTCTCCAATCACTTGTTGCTTTTGGCCTCTTCCAAAGAAAAAACTTGTAGAACATGCCACATATCCATTTTTTTCATTTTTTTTTTTTTTTAATTTTTACCAAAGGAACTTCTGTATGTATCCTCGAATATCTAAAAAATTCACAATATTAAAAAAATATATAAATGAAGTTACAACAAAAATTCCAAGCTAAAATATTTGAAACTAATTTTAGGATCATTTGGAAACCCTAACATACACAAGGCATATATCAAAAAGTATTGTGAACGAACATTTAAAATTTTTATATCATGTACTTTTATACATATCCATGGCTCTTTGAAAATTTCACATTCTAAAAAATCCCAGAAAATAAGTTATAGAGAACATGCCAAACAAACATGTTTGAAAATGATTTTCGGACTATTCAGAAACCATAACTTCCATAAGGAATATCTTTGAAAATATAGAGAACCAAAGTTTGAAATATTTTTAACATGTACCCATAGGTCTCACCTTTGTTTCATTAAAATATAACAATATAAAAAAATCTCACAACTTAAGTTACAACAAAAATCCTAAGTTGACTCATTTGAAGTATATTTTAGGATCAATAAAAATCTCTAACTTCCATAGGAGATATCTAAAAAATTATAATTAACCAATGAATACAATTTTTACAACATGTACACAAATATCTTTCCTCTATATCCTTAAAATTTCATGATCTAAAACATCCCAAAAGAAAATTTATAGCAAAAATTTCAAGATGACTAGTTCACTCCACAAATCACATGTTTTCCCCACCTTTAAAACTCCAAGAGTATTCCCCAACTTGTCTTTCACACCATAGATCTCTTATTCCTTGGATAATCTTCAATTACCCTCATTTATCCTTTCTTTATAGTGGTTTTGGATTTACTTATAACTAACATGTAAAACTAGCTAGGCCAACCTATACTTTATGGTTGGGTCAACTTGATACAATCTTTCATAACTCCTTGTTCCTTTGGACTTAGAGGGAGTTCCATATATAGTTGGAAAGTTATCAAAATAATATTTTCAACCATATATCCTAGGCTTCCATTTGAAATGTATATTTAGAGTAAATTTTTTTCAAATAATTTAACTACATTGGGCATAAAGAGATTTAGTATCCAAACAATATTTCCAACAATCATCCTCTTGCAATATTTACCTTGGATATATGTAGTCTCCTCTTGTATTTGACATAAGTGACAATAATATTTTGTTATGTATCCAGATAAAAAATAGCACATAAACATAAGAAAATATTGATCAACGGCTAGATAATAAACGACTTCAAGGGCACAACCTCCCTTTACATCACATAAATGAACAATTCTTGGATGATTCAAATGACAAGACCTCCTTGATATATATAGGATTCTAAAGGGTCAAGATATAATGAGGGACTACATAAAAATAATAATATAAGGGCACAACAATAAAAATAGTGGGCTTCTATGGGGCACAATGATAACAATATGGGAGCTACACTCGTATTATAGGGACCTAAACTTCCCCTCCCCTTCAAAAAAGTCTGGTTGGGATAGGGTCCCTAGGGTCAATTTTGGGTTAGTTTAATCAATTTTTGAATAGAATTTTGTAAAGAATGTAAAGTCTTCGCGAAATGTGGAAGCGGAGAGTGAAACTAAGTAGGAGTCAAAGGGGATTTATCCCCTTGTATGGGTAAGTGATATGAAGGTTTTGAGACTCACCCATAGGCCGTGGGCCATGGTATTGTAATAGAAAAGTTATAAATAATTGAGTCATAGCGAGTCTAGAGGGAATTTTTTTAAGGAAGAACAAGTGTAAGGGAAAGAGCTAAGGTAGGAAATATCTGTTTTCTTGCACTTAGGCGAGAGTGGAAGGCTCCTGTAGCTGAGTGTAGATACCTTAGCAAATCCCCAGTTGAGTGCGTGGGCCCCTACAATTGGGTGCGCAGGGTGGAAGAGTCCGTAATTCGAATGTTGAATCTAATAAATATTGATTTTGGACTGAATATCTTGCATCTATGCCTTGTTCTAAATTTTGTTATTTTTATGCATTGTTTATTAATGATCTGTTTTCTATGAAGTAAAGAGTATTCTCTGTACGAATCTGTTGAATCTTTAATATCTACGCATGAAATAAATAATGATCTTCTTTCGCGAAGGTAGTAGCTAAATCTGTCATGGGCTTTGTTTGAATCAGGTAGATCTATGCAAAGGCATATCGAGGGTCATTATTTACTACGCGGAAGTTGTGAGCCTACTTCTTTTATGTCTAGAAAGTCTAATCGTAGACCTTCGCGAAGGTCTAGAAGCCACTTGGATAGAGTTGCAATAGTGAACTAGAGGAGGATATAGATCTACGCGAAGGTAGATTTGAGCTACAAGGGCTTTCGAACACATATCACATGGTCTCTGGATGCAGAAATATGGTTCTAGCATCCCCTAATACTACTTCAGGTGAGACTGAAGCTTGCACTATGCAAGTTGTTTTCGAAAGGGCCAGCAGTTAGGGTTTTGTTGGTTGGTGCGAATAACTCTAAACCTGGGTCAGGCCCCGTTAAGCCAAAAAATGGTTTCCTTGCCAGGACCAAGATATATCTAAGAGATGTGTGATAAATGGTTTCCTACAAAGAAAGAGATTGAGAAGTGGATTGACCAAAAAGTGCACACATTTGTGTCTCAAGAAAATAGAAGCCCTAAATTATCTGAGGAACAATGGTTGCAGAGATATTTATACACAGATGAGACCAAAGAATTCTTTTGTTTCTTCCCTAATGAACTACACGAATGGTTGTCTAAATTGGCTTATAGTTTAGGGACATGGAGGCTTGACAGCCCTATAGTGTGGACTACGGAATTGGTGCGACGTATGGAAGCATCGGGAAGAAATATCGTGTGGCTCATGGATCATTGGATTGATCTCACGCTTGGAAGTTGTGTGACTGAGTTCACGATCGATAGAAATATCAGCTATAGCAAGCGGAACATGAGCTTTTTAAGGGACAACGAGGTAAGTATTTGAATTCATTAAAGACTTGGATTAAAAAAAAATTATGTGAAAAGAGGGTTATGCAGTTACCTTGATGTTTGGGGCTATGTGAAGTGGGAGATTCTTTAGAAAAAATGAAGGATCGAGGTCAGAGTACAGTCTGCTCATTGAACCCCCTTCAAGTGATGATGAAGGGACGATGCTAACTACACCATGAAGTGAAGTTTAGTTAATTAAGCAGGGTATCCTGAGGATACCTCATCCATCCACTCCACTTCCACCTCCACCTCCACCTCATACACCTACATCTTCACCTCCACCTCCACTTCCACCATTCAACATGACAAACATGATGAAGATGCCAGTTTTTAAAGGGGTAGGGAGCGAAGATCCCGAACAATTCTAGTTTATTGTAGGAGATGTATGGATGGCACAATATATTACAGATGATAGAATCAAGAAAGCGCATCTATTCACAACCTTACAAGATCAAGCATTACCATGGTACATTAAGTACTGCACTGATAACCCCACCGCGATGTTGGCAGAAACTCGACAAGATCTGAACAAGGAGTTTAGAAAGCCTAAGTCATAATCGTAGTTGGTGACTGAGTTTAAAGAAATTCAACAAAAGATAGATGAAACATCTTGGGATTTCGATCAAAGGTTGAAATGCCTGATCAGGAAAGCCAATATGGTGATTACAGATTCCCAGCATCGCGACTAGTATATATCGTCTCGCTTGCTACACTTAAAAGTGTTGTTGTCACAACAAAAGATAGAAATGCAAGCAAAAGCCTTATAAATTGCGATGAGGCTTGACTCCTTGCCTATTCAGGATACAAACCTTGGAGTGCAACAGATTCACTCACAGTTGGAAATCCTACACTTTGAGTTGCAGAGCCTGAAGAAAGGAAAGGAAGTCCAGCTAGAGGTGCACGCTGAAGTTTGGTGCTTGAAATGAAAGAGCCATGGGCATAATAAGGACCCTTGCCTGGTTTATAAGAACTATCTTATTGGGGGAGGGCCTATCCCCCTGAAACCAGAGAGTAACATTGGGCCGAGTGCAAGAGTTACAACATGGTGCACTATCTTTCAGGTTACAGGACAACATCCGGCTGATAATTTCCATTTACTATAGAAGTTTGTACAGACCCCTCAGTAGTTGTTTCACAATTTCTGTAAATCTGTGGGACATGACAAACGCCATTGTAGGAGTTATGACTTAAGGATGGATAGAACCCCTACCTACCCAATGCAGGTAGAAAATTGACCTCAGAATTAGGGTGTAGGAGAAACGCGCGAAGGATTCCAAGGCATAGGACAAGGAAGAGGGGGTGGAACTAGAAGAGGACGTGGGAAGATAATTTGCTATAACTATGGTGAAGCATTACACTTCACGTGAGATTTCACAAACCCCACGCATCTGTCATGTCAGTATTGTTGACAATTTGACCATGTGATAGAGGAACGTTTGATCCTTATGGAAAAGATGCAAGAAAAGAAGACACAACCCCAAAAGCCTACGTAGAACATCCAAATGATGAGGGCAGAGCCCCATGAAGAAGATCATAGCATAAATATAGTAACGATAAGTGGTATGTCCACTAGTGCAGATAAGGGCAAGAAGCCTGAGGCTAACGAGTGGGTACGCAAGGTTGCTGAGAAGGAAATAGACTTTGACCTTAATCGTGCTAAAGAGACATTCATGGAAGCAAAGAAGAACTTTGATGAGGCCTCCACCTTAGGAAACCAGGAGAAAATGCCAAAAACTAGTACGACACAAGAGGTAGATCCTTCGGTATTAGCTACTTTTCTAAAGACCTGTATGAAGTTATTTCGCAATAATAAAGTAGTAGAAGGGATGCAAGAGTTAATTGACAAGTGTTGGTATGACTACATGATGGTAGCACAATATTAGTGCTCCAGATAGCTGCAAGGAGGTGCAGGACTATAAACTACATTGTCCAGGTTGTAGAGCTGCATGATAAGAGGTCTGCACGAAACAGGAGGATGTCACAGTACTAGAAGGAGTGCGAAGGGAGCTGTGCTATAGGGGTGGAGACCGCGCAGCGCAGCCAAGAAGTGACTGTTACCATCATTGTTCCTGATTTGACTACTAGGAGATGGTTAAAAGGAGCAGGGGGTGGCATTTAAGGCTAAAATTAAGAGTGAAGTCTTTGGAAATCTGCCACCAATCTTGCATTTATGGATGGATTTTGGGGGGAATGGTCAAATTTGAATTTGAATTCACCTATAAATTATGCATGGCCGTGCAACGAGAAACACTTTGCATTCTAAGAATTTCTATGTTGTGCTGTCTGTTGTGCATGAACCGTGAATTATTTAAGGATTTTCTCTCAAGCCCCATGTTCGATTAGTATCCCGAGTCAGATAGAAATCTTATTCACGATATCATGTTAGGACCAGGTCCAGCAGAAACCGCTAGTACTGGGGGAGCTATCGCCTATGACGGAGTTGCTCTCGAAGTGATGAGTATGGAGGTTCCAGTAGTAGTGCCAAGGTCACCTACGCTGATGAGAGAGGTCCTCAAGATCAAGAAGGACAAGCAAAAGAAGATAATGTTGGTGCGCGAGTCACCAAGGAAGCATGCAACTACATAGGTTCAGAGAAAAAAAAATTCAAGCGCGAAGGAGAAGGGGAAAGTGGTGGATTTGGAGGTAGAGGAAGCTACAGAAGATATCGACATTGAGGGGGTGGACCCTATTTCTAGGTTGCAAGAGTATATCTCTCTGTGCAAGGGTAAAGTAAAGGTCCCAAAGGACCCATATGAGGGACACTTCCTCTTTAACACACCCTTATTGCTGGAGAATATAAATTTTGAAGGTCCACACTTGGTGCAGATCCTGCACTTGAAACTAGAATATTGGGACTTGGCAGACCACGATTGGTCCCCCCACCTTGCCATCGAAACCTTCAAGAGGAGGGTTTTCTATAAGGAGTCTAGTGTCATGGCGTTGGAGCCAGTGGAATGGATTTGCAGAGTCCACAAGTCATGGTTGCTGGACTTGCTGTGGGTGCCCCATGAACACTGCGTCATGATAAATATGACTGTCATTAAGCAATCATTATGCCTGGTGCATGATGGGTGCTTGTGGCTAAATGAGCCGATCCCCATCACTGATATGTTGATCCATCATATCACATTATTACCACATTCTGGATTGAATCCGGCCAAGGCGTTTGGCGAAAAGACAAGCGAGTGCCACCTTGCTAAGAATATGAAGGACAAGTTTAAACTTGTTAAAAAGTCGCGCAGGTATTCGATTACCAGAATTATTGACCTCGCGGTGAAGGTTTCCATGAAAATTTTCGCTGGCAAGGTGATGAGAAAATTTCGCGTGGATGAGGTGCCAACAATAGTGGTTTTGTTAGCAGCTCATTGCACAAAGGGCATAAAGTTCAACTAGGCGCCCTACTTGTGTAGCGAGTTCCTTGAAAACTGCAAAGAGGCACATGATGATAGTAAGATCTTTCACTATTTGTGGCTATTTCTCTCAATTGTGCTCGTTGTGTGGGAGTTGTTGGAGGACAACCAGTTTCCTCCTGTCGAGAAGGATTTACCAGAAGCATCAAAGTTTGCATCTCTCTAGACCACAAAAGATGTTGCATGGGTCACAAAGAGTAAAATATTTTGGGTACTGATGGAGGCAAGCATTCGCATGGCCATCAACCAAAAGCTGTGGTTGTCACCAACCATGTTCAAGCAACTTTCAGGGTACGCAGAGTTCAAAGCAGACTTCCACCATGTCTACATCCGGGCGGGAAAAGATCCTGAGCATAAATGGTTCGACTTACCATACCTAGCTATGGATGATGCTATTACAGAGGTCATCAAGCGCTGGCCAACAGAGTGGCATTCGCATCCAATGTGGTCATCGGGACTAGAAATTTCACGGAGAAAAAGAAAAAGGAAGTGGCTAGACAGAAGGTTTAGCAGTTGGCTGAGAAGAGGAATAAAGAGGCCGAAGAGAAGGCCCAAGTAGAAGTGGAGCATGCCAGAAAGGAACAGGCAGAGAAGGAAGAGCGAGGCTCCAAAAGAAGTCAGAAATATCCTTCACCCCAAATGGAGGAAGAAGATCGGTAAGAGCAGGGCGCCGAAGATCAGTAGGGGAGAACTCCCTTCCGAGTGAAGTAGTACAGGGAGCGGGAAAAGGAAGGATAACGAAAGAAGTTGAAAGCCACCAAGTCATTGTTAGATTTGATTACCTTGACGGATGATGACTTGGACGAAATAGGAGACCAAGTGTAGGATATAATAGCAGAACTATTGCATCAGTTTGAGCAATAGCAGAAGCAGACACTGAGCACCATATAGAAGGATTTGCACGAGTTGTAGATCCAGGCATCCAAAATCTAGGCAAGTGAAGGACAGAGCAGTGCTGCATCAACCAATTTGGCACTAGGGACAACTCAAGCAGTAGAGAGGGTCCGGTCAATGGATATTTAGGCAGTCATGTTGCCTAATGGAGCCTTGAGCACAAAGGCGACTATTGACAAGGCTATTGTCATCTCCTTGAAGAATATTGGCCTCAACCTGGTGTGCTCCCTAGTGAGTTCCTTCACACACTGCAAGTAGGTGAGATAGTAGAGGTTAAGGCCCAGGAGCAGCGCGTGCTAAGCATGATCAGCGAGTACAAGGTCAACAACGAAAAAATTTTCATGGAGAAAACAACAGCACTGGAAGCATGGAAGAAAGTTCAGGCGAAAAATGAACACACTGCAGCGTGGTGGCCAAGGCATGCAGAATAGTCCCTAAACTTCATATCCTAGAGGAAGCGTCGTTTGAGGCAAAGATCGGGAAGTTGGCTACAAGTGTGTGTGATGCAAAGACCCTAGTGGCCAAGGTTTAGTTTGAATTGAACCTAAAAATTATAGAGCTAGAATTGAAGTCATAGCCTTCAACTCCACCAGAGATTAGAGAATAGCGTGAAGCATATGTAAAGGATGGCATCACAGTAGTGGATGTCGTGGTGGTGGATTGCACCACACTCTTTGATCAGTCCATGGAGGTAGTCACAATGGTGCAAGAAGATCCTAACATGTAGAGGTTAAACATAGAAGCCCGTGAATTGCAGTAGCAGTATGATGAAGTGAGAGCAATGACGCACACCATTGCTATGGCATAACGATTAGCCAAGTTGCATGAGGCAAAATAGCTCCTTGAACATGTGGAAGTAGCGTAGAGGAAAGAGGCAGTCCTTAAGGCCAGATTGGGGACTTGGTTGGATGAGGCCTATGTTATCTCCGCCAACATTGAGGAGAATTTGGCAAGCCTATAGAGAACACAACAGAAGATCAAGGAAGACAGTGCAGGATGAGTAAAATAGTGGTGGAGCAGATCAAATAGGTAGCCATGTAGAGCACGGCTGAGGTAGTCGTAGCACAATTAGAGTTGGGTGGTGTCCACACTAAGATATTTTCACCAACAGAGTGACTCGGGGGCGAGTCATGATATTTGTGTTGGGGGCCTATTGGGACAGGGTCCCCTATGGTCAAGTTTGGGGCAAAAGACCAAATTCTCGGGCAAAAAGCCCAAGTTTTGTTGTAAAGAATGTAAATTCTCTGCAAGATGTGGTTGCGGAGCATGCAGATAGTAAAGGGTCATAAAGGGTTTTACCCTTCTTTTATGTAAGTTGTGTCAACTTGTATAGACCTACCCATGGTCCCCGGACCATGGGATTGTATAAGTAGGAGAGTCTTAGAGAGTGTAAGGCAGAGAAAATGAAGGATGAAGATGAATGTAATGGGTTAGTAGAAGAAAGAGCGAAGAATTCTTAGGGTAGAAGAGAGGCTTTATAGCTGTGTGTGCAGAGGCCTAGAGTAGAGTCCATAGTTGAGTGCGCGGACCCCTGTAGCTGGGTGTTCAGGGAAGTCTTGAGTCTGTAAGAAGAACTGAAGTTTAATAAAGATATTATTCTAGAAATTCCTGTGTTTATCTATTTCCTTCTATTATGAATGAATGCACTATTAGGTTATGATGAATGATGGGTTTATGAATTAATACTGTATTGATTCATGACTTTACATGATTTATATTTTTATATGAACGCAAGTAATAGTATCTGTTTATGCGAAGAATATCTTGTTGCATGTTAAAGATATTGAACACTTAAGTCGATCTGGGTAAATACAGAATTAGGAGTAATCACATAGGCACGTAAGTGGTTGATTCACCTGCTTAGGTTCTAAAAAAGGTAGTCATTAAACTTCACGAAGGTCTAGAGGTTAGTTAAAGCAAGTTATATCGATAAGCCTTAAAGGCTTATCGATATGCATGAAGGCAGGTTTAGGGCATACGACGACATCACGCTCATCTCTAGGTGTGGAAACTTGGTTCTAGCATCCCCCCATACTGCTTCAGGTGAGACTTCAGTCCACGCTCTGCGGGTTGATGCCAAAAGGGCTAGTAGTGTAGGAATTTGTTTGGTAAACATAACTTTGAACCTGGGTCATGACCCACTAAGCCAACAACAAGTGCACAAATAAAGAAAAGAACCCTGCTGAAAAATGCAATGTGAGAAAAATTGGTAAGCATAAGAAGCGAACGGGGCGCGAGATGAGGCTAACTGTGCAAATAGGAGAATATGAAATGGACCAGGTAATCCTAGATCTAGGATCTGATGCAAATATACTACCTAAGCAGACATGGGAAAGGATGGGGAGGCCTGTGCTGTAGTGGTCTCCTATTTAGTTGCGCATGGCAAATCAACATGAGATTATTCTGACAGGGCGACTATATGGTGTAACGATAGATATTGAGGGCGCCAATGCATTGGCTGACTTTGAGGTCATTTAAATAGTGGATGATAATAACCTATACTCCGCACTACTAGGAATTGAATGGGATTTTGATGTGGACGCAGTAATCAACTTGAAGGAGAGGAAAGTGACGTTTGAAAGGAAGTTGCTCAGGGTTGTAGTACCACTAGATCTTGTTGAAGGAGCGCATTATACTGAACCTGTTCATGACTTTGTGGATGAAGATGATGATCTCGATTAGGTATACAAGATCACAACTCAAAATGAAGATTGTATCAATCCTATGGCTGATGGATGAATTGCGTGGGAGAGGGATAACTCCTGCACTTCAGACTTGGATGAAGAGCTTGAACACTAGCATAATTGGTTGCATGAAGTATCTACGTTGAGTTGCAATAGGATGACCAAATCACTGCGGTGTGTCTCAACTGAGGTAAGGAAGCTTCCACATTATGATGGTTTGACTGATGTGGATCTATTTTTATATGAATTTGAATGGAAGTACTAGAAGAACATCACTTCCAAGCACTGGAGTTGGCATTGCACGTTACGCCTACCCGTTGGTGGGTTACGCACAAGGAGAGCTTCGCTGGATGCCAGGAATACAAAAGAATGATGAGATTGAGGTTTGGGTATGCTAATACTCGGATGACAAAAAAGTATAATGGGAAGGATGATCCATGTGATCATTTGGCACAATGGACTAAGCCTTGTGGGATAGAACCATAACCAAAATGGGTGCACATTTTTTGTCATACGTTAGACGCAATTCCAATGAAATGGTATTTGGAAACGAAGCTTTGCCATGGGACAGTAGAGTGCGACATCTTAAGAGAGAGTTTCTTATTGACTTTCATCTTTGAGGACGGGTTTGAGTGCATTGATGAATCACTCTAGGAGATAAAAGTTGCTATATTAAGAATGCCTAAGGAACTGGTAGAATGGGCTCAGCTGAATCGGAGTACACAGTTATGCCATGTGCTAGAATGTTACAATGTGACTGTTGAAGAGGAAGAAGAAGACCCATAAAAAATTAACATTCAAGAGACAGAAGGACATCATGAAGTCGAAGGACCAAAAGCTGAGAACAAAAATATATTAGAACCTCTGAAAACTAGACATGTAAACATTGGATTTGAAGCAGAACCTAAGTTTGCAAAGATAAGAAACTATTGGGATGAAGATATAGTTGATAAGGTGGTTGACCTGCTGTGCGAGTACTAAGATCTATTCCCAACAAAGTTTTCAGATTTGAAGGGGATTGTAGGAGATTTAGGTGTTATGAAGATTATGTTGAAACAGGATGCGAATCACGTTAAGAAGAGACCTTATTGGCTAAATCCAAAGTATAAATAAAAGGTGCGGCAAGAGATTGATAAGATGTTGGATGCTGGTATTATTGAACCAGTAGAAGAATCTGATTGGGTGAGCCTAATGGTTGTCCAGGAGAAGAAATAGAAAGGCGAAATTAGGATATGCGTAGATCTAAGGAATCTGAATGATGCATGTGTGCATGATATGTTTCCAACACCATTTACAGATGAAGCATTAGAGAATGTTGGAGGACATGAGTTTTATTTGTTTATTGATGGCTTTTTGGGATACCATCAAATAAAGATCGCACTAGAAGATCAAAGCAAGACAACCTTCACGACGGAGTGAGGTTTCTTTCACTATACAGTAATTCCATTTGGATTAAAGAACATGCTTGCAATATTCTCCTGGGTTGTCATCACAGTGTTCAAAGAGTTTATCCATAATTTTTTGGAGGTTTATTTCGACGATTGGACTATGTTTGGGTTGGTAAAGTGCCATATTGTAAGTCTATGCCTTATGTTGGATACATGTCGAAGGTATCATATCGCGCTGAATTTGAAGAAGTGCATATTCTTTGTGCCCTTTGGAATTTTGCTCGGCCATGTAGTATGTAAGCGGGGATTGATGGTGGACCCTGCAAAGATTGTTGTGATTGTGAATTTGGAAGCTCCCAAGAATGTAAAATAGTTGCATGTGACCTTGGGACACACTGAGTATTATAGAAAGTTTATCAAGGTGTATGCATTGATGGAAAAATTATTGAAGAAAGATGCGATGTTTTGTTGGGATGAAGAATGTCAGTGCAATTTGGATGTCTTGAAGGAAAAGATGGTGACTGCACCTATTTTGGTGTTTCCAAACTGGAAGAAAGAATTCCATGTGCATGTAGATGCCTCTTGCGTTGCGCTAGGTGCGGTATTAACACATGTAGGAGAAGGAGAAATTGATCATCCGATAACCTTCGTGAGCATAAAGTTATCAAAGGTTGAGAATAATTATTCCACTACAGAGCATGAAGAGCTGACAATGATCTACGCGCTACAAAAATTTAGGCATTATTTTTTGGGCGAACACTTTAAAATGTATACAGATCACTCCATGCTGAAATACCTGGTCAATAAGCATGCGTTCGGGGGGGAATCTGCCGATGGTTATTTTTGTTTCAAGAATATGACTTTGAAGTGATTGTGAAGCCTAGAAGGTTTAACGCAGGACCCGACCACCTATCAAGGATTGAAATGAGCGAAGAACCAAATAGTTTGGAAGAAGGACTGTCGGATGCAAAGCTCTTTGCAGTATGCATCACGGATGACCATTTTTCTGATATCATTCAATTTTTAACCATGGGTACAACTCCGGAACAATATTCTACTCAATAGAAGAAGGAATTAGTAGTCCGCTCTACATATTTTTCAGTAATTTCAGGTCACTTGTATAAGATGGAAAAAGATGAAATACTGTGAAGGTATGTTCCAGAATTAGAATGCACTAATATCCTCACCGAAGCACATGGAGGACCAGCAGGAGGACACTACGCAGGAAAAGCGAATACACAAAAGATTTTGTGCACTGGGTTATGGTGGCCGACATTACATAAGGATTCTAAGGCGTACTACAAGGCGTGTGATGCTTTCCAAAGGATGAAAAGCCTTCGTTAAGAGATGATTTTCCTTTAATCCTCATGTTTCATTGCAAGTATTTGATAAATGGACCATTGATTTCATAGGTCCAATACAACCACTAGGAACGAAGACGGGCGCGCGATATATCATTACTGTAACAGAGTGTTTAACCTGATGGGAGGAAGCACAACCAGTGACGGACTATATAGCTGCCACTGTTACGAATTTTTTCTTTGAATATGTCTTAATACGGTTTGGATGCCCTAAGGTGTTGATGAGTGATAGGGGTACACATTTCTTGAATGAAATGATCAGCGTGATGCTCGAAGAATTCTAAGTATACCACCAAAAGAGCACGCCCTATCACCCATTGGTGAACGGAATGGTGGAAGCATTTAACAAAATCTTGGATAATGTGTTGACAAAGGTTTGCAACACGGAGAGGAATGATTGGGATATGTGCATACCAGCAGTTCTATGGGCATATATGATGACTTGTAAGAAGTTTACAAGTCAAACACTGTTTAGGTTGGTGAATGGGATTGAAGCAGTGATGCCTATGGAATATATTGTGCCAAGTCTACGTATTGCAGCTTTGATAGAGATGGTGGATGACGAGACCTTAGAGGAATGGCTCACGTAGCTGATGCAGTAAGAAGATGACCGCTTTCTTGTAGGATTTCACCAACAAGTACAAAAGGAACGTGAGAAAGCATGGCATGATAGGCATATTAAGCTACACACTTTTAATATGGATGATTTAGTGCTACTATATGACAACATGTCCACAAAATTTCTAGGAAAATTTTAAATGCACTGGTTAGGGCCATATGTTGTTAAGGAGATCACAAATGGTGGTGCAGTTCATCTCGCAAAGCTGAATGGGGATCCATTCCCTGGGAAAGTGAAAGGAAGTAGGTTGAAGTTGTATACAGGGGATCCTACCCCTATGCAATGACTACATTGTGACAAAACATTCTCAGTAATCCAGGTAACTAGCTGTAAGGGATTGCGAGACTATAAACTACACTGCCCGAAGAGGAGAAAAATACAATAAGGAGGTTGTGTGACAGAAGAAAGGAGTGTGACAAGTGAAGCTGAGATGGATGAGATGCACCACATGGGGAGATAGATGGTTCAAAAAATAGTCATTGGAGTCACTATTCACGATTTGATGGCAAAAATATTGTTAAGAGGAGTGGGTAGGCACCATTTATGGTGAAAATCTTTTGAGATATACCACCAAAGATGCATTTATGATCAGAAAATGGAGGGAATAGTCGAATTTGAATTTAAAAACCCCTATAAATATTTCATGTCGGCCTGTAGAGAAATACTTTGCATTCTGAGAATTGTTTGTGCACGTTATCGTTTTAAGTTTATGAAGCGCGAAGACTGGGAAGAACTCTTGTCACGACCATCATTTGCAAACCTATCTATAGAAGCCTGTGAACTATTTTTTGACCGCATGACTGCAACAAATCCCACGAAGGTTGTTAGTTCTGAAGTTGTCGTCTCCGATGTGGCAGTCCCTGAAATAATGAGCATGGAAGTTACACCCTCCATGTCTATGGTGCCGAGGTCGCCTAGGCTGAAGAAATCGTCTGCTAAAGAGAACCAGAAGAAACCTGTACTAGTGAGGTATTCACCGAGGAAGAACCCGAAGGTTTGGCAGAAGGAGAAGAGGGATAAGGCAAAGCACCCAGAGAAAATAGTGGATTTGGAGGTAGAAGAACTCGACGACGGCGTGGAGGAATTAGATGCTGAGGAGGGAGAGCCTATCACTAGGATCCTAGAGTATATCCCTCTATAGAAATGGAAAATGAAAGTGACCAAAGACCTGGACTTAGGAAAAATTATGTTCTCTACACCACTGTTACCAAAGCAGGTCATTTTTGAAGGCGCGATCTTAGCAAGAATCCCGATGCTAAAGCTGGAGGATTGGGATCTCGCTGACCACGATAAATTCCCTCATTTAGCTACTAATAAGTACATGACAAAGATCTACTATGAAGAAACTGGGACTACACAGCTAGAACCCATGAAATAGGTCAGAGGCATTGAGTAGGTCGGTTTGATGCACATGCTTTGCGTACCACACTTCCACTGGATGATTATCAACACTATGTGTGTTGGGTGCTTATGGCTCGATGAACCCATCCCTATAACTGATATGCTCATCCATAGGATTACGAAACTGCCCTATAAAGGGGAGGACCCTGTCAAGGAGTTTAGATGAAAAAGTGGAGGAAAGGAGCTAGCAAATAGGATGAAAACTGAATTTGGATTGATCAAGAAGTTGTGCGGATATTTTATCCACTCCATTCAAGACTAGGCAGTGCAATTTGCTGCCCAAATTCTATCTGGGAATATTATGAGGAAATTCTGTACAGACAAAGTTTCGGTTCCAGTAGTGTCGTTGGTTGCCTAGTGTGCAAAGGGAGTATAGTACAATTGGGCACAATATTTATGTAAACAATTCCTCATGAACTACCACAAAGCACAGGAGGATAGTAAGGCAATTCACTATGTCTAGCTCTTGTTGCTAATTGTATTAGTACCATGGAAACTGCCAGAGGATAGCCAGTTTCCTCCACAGGAAGAAGATTTACCGGAGGCAGTGAAGTTCACTTCATTGTGGGTGACAAAGCATCCAGAAAGGATCAACGAATACAAGATTTTTTGGATATTGGTTGAAACAGACCTCCGCACAGTAATCAATCAGTGGCCAAGGTTGTCTCCAACCTTGTTCGAGCAATTGAGGGCCTTCGTAGAGTTTAAGGCCAACTTCCATAATATCTCGATCAGGGCGAGGTTGGACCCTAAGCATATATGGCACAAGTTTCCATAGTTTCGAAAAAGGATGTACAGGAAATTGTGGGAAGCTGGTCAATGGAGTGGCAAAAACCCACGGATGATGGTGTAGATACCAGTCAGGGTGGAGAAAGCTCTTCTACGCAGACGACAGTTGTGCAAAAACAAAAAGAAGCAGCATAGGCAACAACGCGGGCATTGGCCAAGAAGAGGAAGAAAGAAGTTGGTTCTAAGGCAGCTGCTGAAAAAAATCATGTTGTGAAAGGGCATGATGAGACAGAGCGCACTGACACAGAGGAAGTCAAAGCATCGGATTTCCAGCATACCGAGGACCAGGAATTTTCTGAGCAGGGTTGAGATGGAGAAGAGGAGCAGAGCACTCCTTTCACACTGAAGAAGCTGAGTAACCAGACAACCACCAGGCCAAGGAAGAATCACAAGTCAGATAAGAAAGCGTGCATTGGCTTGATGATCCTCATAAAAGGGGATCTCGATGAAATTGGGGAAAAAGTCACAGACATGATAATAGAGCTATGTCAGCAATTTGAGTAGCAGTACATGCAGATGCTAGGGAGCATCCATAAGGATCTACATGAGTTGCAGATACAAAAAAGAAGGCTTCAAGCAAGCGTAGGGAAAGTGAGTGGGGTGCAAGCGAGCCTGGTGCAAGGGAGCGAAAAAGTATTGGAGATGGAAAAGACGTTGGACCTTAGAGTCATCTCCTTACCAAAAGGATCAGTTCGCGTGGAAATAGAGGAAGATCGCGCTCTGCTGAGCATGATCAAAGACATTGGGGTGAAATTAGCCATGCTACCACTTCAGATTCTCCATGCACTACTTCAGGGGGTCTCGGACGAGCTTAGAATCAAAGAGCAGCATGCACTCGCAGTAATCAACAAGTTTAAGGTAAACAAAAAATAGATGTTCCTTGAGAAGGCTCGGGCTCTAAAATAAAAGGAAGAGATGCAAGAATGAAGTTAGAGTCTGGAAACAACAATAACAAAGGCGTGTAATTCAGTCCCAGAGTTAAATATTTTGGAAGATGTTGTAGCTACAACGAAGATTAGAAAATTATCTTCTGCAGTCCGTGAATCAAAAGACAAGATAGGAAAAGTCAAATTTGACTTCCAAATGAGGATCTCAGAGTTGCATTTGAAATTGCAGCCAACCACTCTGCCAGAGGTTTGGGAGTAGCACGGAGCAGCCATCAAGGAGAGCATGGGCACTTTGGATGCAAAAGTCATAGTCTGCACGTTGATATTTGAATATGCCATGGAGCTATGGATGAATCTGCAGGAGGACCCAAACCTGCAAAAACTTGGCACATATATCCGGGAGACACAACGAAGGTTTGATGAAATCAAGGAAACTACGCGCACTTTGGTGCCAGTCCAGCACCTCACTCGATTACATGAAGGAAAACAACTGCAATCACAAATTGAAGAGCTATAAAGGAAAGAGGTCATTCTAAAGGCCATAATGCAATCATGGAAAGAGGAAGCAAGTCAGCTTACTCTATTAGTCCAGGAAAAGTTAAAGACACTTCAGTAAACACAAAGAATGATGCACTTGGCAGTAGAAAGCCCGACTACAGAAAATCTGGTAGAGGAAGTGCAACAGGTTGCAGTATAGGGTTCTACTGACATAACAACACTGCAGGTCAAGTTCAGTGACCTCTGCAAAAAGATCGAGGCATTAACAGAGTGACTCGAGGGTAAGTCACCCAAGTGTGTTGGGGGCCAAAAGGGATAGGGTCCCTAGGGTCAATTTTGGGTTAGTTTAATCAATTTTTGAATAGAATTTTCTAAAGAAAGTATAGTCTTCGCGAAATGTGGAAGCAAAGTGCGCAACTAAGTATGGGTAAGTGATAGGATGGTTTTGAGACTCACTCATAGGCCGCGGGCCATGGTATGTAATATAAAATCTATAAATAATTGAGTCATAGCGAGTCTAGAGGGAAATTGTTTTGAGGAACAACAACTGTAAGGGCAAGAGATAAGGTAGGAAAGATCTATTTTCCTACACTTAGGTGAGAGGGGAAGGCTCCTGTAGCTGAGTGCATGGACACCTTGGCAAGTTCGCAGTTGAGTGCGTAGGCCCCTACAACTGGATGCGCAGGGTGGAAGAGTTTGTAATTCAAACGTTGAATCTAATAAAGACTGGTTTTGGACCGAATCTCTTGCATCTATGACTTGTTCTTAATTCTGTTAAGTTTATGCATTGTTACTTAATGATCTATTTTCTATGAAGTAAAGAGTATTCTCTTCACTAATCTGTTGAATCTTTAATATCTATGCATGAAATAAGTAATGATATTCTTTCACAAAGGTAGTAATTAAATCTGTTATGGTCTCTGTTCGAATCGGGTAGATCTACATAAAGGTATATCTAGGGTCATTATTTACTATGCGGAAGTTGTGAGTCTGCTTCTGTTAGGTTTGGAAATTCTAACCGTAGACCTTTGCAAAGGTCTAGAAGCCATTTGGATAGAGTTGCAGTACTGAGTTAAAGGAGGATATAGATCTGCACGAAGGTAGTTCTGAGCTACAAGGGATTCATAATACATATCACATAGTCTCTGGATGTAGAAACTTGGTTCTAGCATCCCTCAATATTGCTTTGGGTGATATTGTAGCCTACGCTATGCAGGTTGTTACCGAAAGGGAAAGAAGTTAAGGTTTTGTTGGTTGGTGCGAATAACTCTGAATTGTAGGCTTTAACCCCGTACTGAAATTACCTACATACGAATTCTAAAACACAGAAAATAAACAATGCAAGAGCATAACACATAAAACACATATACGTAGAGATTTTCCCCTGGATCCAAAAACTGGGACTACCAGCTTGATTTTTCATTATGTTCCTTTCAATGTTACAATACATATTTATGCATGCCGAAGCATCCAATACCATGGACCGAAAACCATCGCATCCAAAACCATGGACCGAAAATCATCATGTCCAAAACCATGGACTGAAAACCATCACGTCCAAAACCATGTGCAAAAATCATGCAGAAAACCATAGGTAGGTCCACCCAACTTAATATAAGGTCTAGGAAACAAAATTTTCCGAGGAACTGCCCCAAACCCCATAGAGGGGGGTTACCTATACCCCTCAAACCCCTTGTGACCCCCCCCCGCTACACAATAGGTGCAACAAAAGGGGGGATCTGCCCCCCCTCTAAACCCCCAGTTAACTACGTGGGCTAGTTGTGGAAAGAATATAACAGAATCCAAAATTCTCCCACTTGTTGTTTTATCCAACCCTGCAATGGCCATTGTTTCTCTACACCAAGAGAACTTCTCAGAGCTCATGAATTTTGTCAATGCATCTGCAGTATTCTTCAAAGTGTCCACCTTTACCAGCAACACCTTTTTTTCTTCTATCATATCCCTCATAAAGTGGTACTGAACATCAATGTGCTTTGTCTTTGAATGATATGCAGGGTGTTGAGTTACGAAATGGATATGTATTTACTCTTAATTCCATCACCTTTTTCCTCTTTTCTTATCTCTTTCATATCTTGATATGATAACATATTGATGGATTATGATAAGAAACAGATGAAATGCTCTCAGTTAAGATTTAGCCATCATAACTAACTTTTATTCCTTTTTATCCAGAGAAATGATGAAAGGAACAATTGTTGTTCCCTAGCAATGGAACATCATAAACCAAAAAAGGAAGAATGGGGTGTGTCGGTTGCGGTTAGGTCGAAGGACGAATTAGGAGGATCAATGATAAATATGAAGGGTGTTAGAAGATAACATTCAGTTGCGAATCCCTCAGGATCGGGAGATCCTGAGGGATCGCATTTATCTTTTGCCTCTTTCTAACTATAAAAGAAAAATATTGTAGGAGGAAAGGGGATCGATCTCTATTATTTCAAATTGTAGTTTTTATTTACAGACTCGTGCTGTTGGAGAACATGACTGTATTGTAATGAGACTTGAGTTCAATGATTAATATATAATTGACATTGATGTTCATTCGTATTCTCTGAAGTAGCTCAGTAGTATTCGTTGGTGGCTAAGGGCTCGACCTCTGGTGGATTAAACCGCTCCCTTGTGTTATATATTTTTGATTCTCGCAAGTTTGATTAGTTTGATAGTTTTTCCCATTTTCTGTGAGTTTATCTTATTTGCTGTTTACCACTTTCATATATTTAAGTTAGTACATTTTCTTTACATTTTTTACATCACTGTAATTTGATTCTATTTACTCTTATTGTAGATTAAATTATTTAGTCGTTAAGGCAATGAATCTTATTGATTTAATCAGCTGTAAGAGTTTGGTTATCACTACTTGGTTGGCCTCATTTCCATTTGGATTGCTTAGTTGAGATTGAGTGTGATTTAAATTGAATCAGCTAAGAAGAGATTGGTTATTGCTACTATGCTCTCGGTTGATGCTATTGTTAATTGAATTTCTTGTGTGAGATTTGATTACGATTTCGGCAGAGGATTAAGTCTTGATGCTTATATGCGATATTTCCTTTAGCAGTTGCAATTTGAGTTTTATAAATGCATCCGTTTAATTTTGTATCAAAGGTTTATACTTCATTTTAAGAAACATTACTCTCTGGATTCATAGCATGCACATATTGTGTACACTCTTGGAATAAAAGGACTTGCCCGGGTTGATGATTAATGTGGGGTAATTAGGAGTTTTAAAAGACACCTTTTATCAGCCAACATTTTGGAGTCGTTACTAGGGAGAGTGTCGCCATTTACAAAGAGTGATGTATATCTGATAATTTCTGTTGGGAAAGAATTGGGTATTGAAAATGGAAGGTAAGAACCTACGTAACGAGCAAGTAAAGTGCTTTCTCCTCCACCCACGTTTCATCACAATTACAGAAAAGTGAAGTAGGTGTTTGATGTTTGTCTGTTGAGAGAGAACTGGGTATTAAAAATGGAAGGTAAGAACCTGCGTATGGAGCAGGTAAAATGCATGCTCCCCCGCTCGCTTTCTAGCAGAATTGCTAGGAATTTAAGGTAGAAATAAACATTTGAATTCTTGCATGAATGACTAAGAAGAAAATACCAGAAAACAACAACCCCACACCCCAAACCTGAAAAATCTAAGGGACCAGTGACCCTTGGACGATCAACTTTTATCGACGACATCTTAAGAAAAGCTGAATCTCAGCCATTAGTAGGTCCCAAAACCATTGCTTCTACAACCTAATGTCTCCCTTTGGGCCACAGGCTCACAATCTGTAGCCTACACTGAGGTCCACAGTAAAACTCAAGGGACTGAGCAAAGTTTTCAAGATATTGAAAATTTGCGACCAGTTCCCTCACAAGAAGGGAATTCTTGCAACATCCGTGAAGGAGGAGAAACAGGGGAATCTGAGGAACCAAGATCCCCTAAGGTAGTATTTGAGAAGAGGACACTCAGTGTCCCAGATCAAGGGAGTGTTGTTAGGATCATTCCTGCCTCCTCTAGACATCCTACGGATAACTCTCTAGCTCCAGAGATCCCGAAAGGGTACTGGCATATCTTTGATCAAATGGCCAATAATCCACAAACACCCCAGACCTCTACATTACAGTATCCTATTGTTGACACAGCTGTCAATGCCCCCATGAAATTTATCCCTCTACAAAAATATTCCCATCTTTCATGGACTCACTTCAGAATATCTGGATGCATTCCTATTTGAATTCGACGTCCTATGTCGGGGTTATGATTACACCACCGACCCCCAGAAACTGAAGTTGTTTCCCTCCACTTTAAAGGGAGAAACCCTGCATTGGTTTATGGGATTGGGTGGGGGCACAATAAATGATTGGGACCAAATGAAAACTGCCTTCCTTAAAAATTATCAAGATTATTGCAGATCTAGAGAATTAAAAGACGAGATATTCCAAATGGTATCAAGGCCTAGTGGAAATTTGGAAGAGTATGTGGAGCATTTCCAATATAACCTCCAAAGGTCTCCCTACTCAAATCTGCCTGATAATGTGCTAAAAACGACGATGATTAAGGCGATGAAAGACCTATGGATAGAAACATTAAATATCATGGGTAAAGGTGATATCTATCAAGAAGACTATGCTAACATTATTGATTTGTGTATCAGGTGCTTGAGGGATAGTACAAGATTGAAACCAGCTGAATGCGATATGATCACCGGGGACAACAAACTCTCTGGCAGAAGCATTACTCGTGCTGAAATCAGAAACCTACTGGAAGATTTCAAAATGAATATCCTAGGAACCTTGACAACACAATCAGACATATGCAGGCCAAGCAGAAGTAGGTCGAAGCAGAACAGAACCTGGTTATTTTTTGCCCTCGATGCAGGAAGAAACATAGTCATAAAGAATGCCCACTGGATATGGTACAAACCTGTGCCATATGCACTAAAGAACATGCCACAGAAAACTTCCCATCGCTCCCATGATTAAAAGCGGTCTTCAAAGAGGTAGAGGAAGAAGTAGAACCAATCTACCTATTAAATCAGTGCCGCCAATGGCAAGCGCGACAAACAGGTATGCTTACTGACCCATCTTCATTCTTTCAGCCTTCAGAATATAATTCTCAGCAATACGCTACATGGAAGAACCAACCACCTTTTCCTAATTAGTCACCTCAAGCATTTTCTATGCCACCTTGGTCCAATCAGTCAAATCCAAACAATAGTTGGCGAAATTCCTCTTACTTTCCACCATTCTGGCAGAACAATCCATATCCATCTCAATGGTCCCCCTCCACTTCACAAAACCAAAACTCGCAATCAAGCTGGCAAAGACCTACGAACCAACCAGAAAGGAAAATCCCCATGCCTCAACCTACGCTACTAGCACCTTACACGTTGCAGCAGAAGCCTCAACCCAATCTACAACCACAACTCCCAGCCCAGCCCAATCCAAATCCTAACAACATACCAGTCTAGTCGGTACAAATTATAAAAGGTTTGGATCCAAAAACTGAGTTGAGAGAGTGTAATGAACTCAAATTGAGGTCTTGATGAATAATCGAGTCAGGGGGTGATAAAAAATATACAATTGGAAGAACTAATACCTGTAGAACAAACACCTCAAAGGGAGAATACAATCAAACAGAAAAGCCACGAACAAACTATTACCTCTTTTCTTCCATTCCCAGAAAGATTGATTATACCTTTCCCAATCGAATATCTCGATTTCGATCTCCCAGGGAAACTTATTGTCACAATACAAATAAATGGATGCTCCTTTCCCAATGTGTTAGTCGATCTAGGGGTAGCCATTAATATTCTCACGACAACAACTTGTCAGAGACTTAGCATCATAGCCTTAGATCCAACTATGACCTTGATGGAACTTGCTGACTGATCAGTTATCAAACCAGAAGGGACATTACAGGATGTAATGGTGTCTGTAGACTCTTAGGAGTACCCAGCAGATTTCTTGATTATTAATCCTAGAAATCGGCTATATGGACATCCTCTAATATTAGGAAGACCTTGGCTAGCGACCACAGATGCTTATAGAAGCTATCGAACAGGCAGTATGACTATAGCCAGAGGAAACAATGTGAAGAACCTAACTTTATATCCTCCAGCTCAGCCAAGCCTAACTATAATAAAAACTAGGAAGCAACCTGTAACATATTTAACCGAAAATATTCGATCACCACTAACTGTAACAGATGCTCTAGAATTTAAGAATCAAACAAAAGATGAAATTATTAACACTTACATTAACCACCCAACTGCAATATCTAATCTAAAATGTCACATGATTGAAGCAGCCCTAGATAAAGAAATTGAAGAAGATCCTTTAAAAGATATCAATGATTAAACAATACCAACAACAACTATTTATAACAACAAACCCATTGAAATTGAGCCAGGGAAAGTCCTAAACATTAACAAAAACCTGACTGATGACCAACAAAAGAGGCTTATCCAACTCCTTAGGAAATATAAAGGGGCTATCGATTGGGATTACCCAGATATGAAAGGGATTGACCCCCAATTATGTATGCACCACATCTACACTGAAAAAGATGTGAGACCCATTTGACAACCTCAACAAAGATTAAACCCTCACCTAAAGGATGTTGTTAAAGACAAACAACAAAAATTGTTAGATGTAAATTTCATCTATCCTATATATGATAGAAAATGGGTTTCTCCATTAGTTGTGGTTCCTAAAAATAATGGGAAATGGCGTATATGTGTCAATTACAGAGAGCTTAATAAAGCAACGCAAAAAGATCATTTTCCCCTTACATTTATCGACCAAGTCCTAGACACATTGGCAGGTAAAAAATTCTTCTCTTTCCTGGATGGCTTTAGTGGCTACAACCAAATCCAAATTACCCCTGAAGACCAAGATAAGACTACCTTCACTTGCCCCTGGGGGGCATTTGCTTACAGGGTATTACCTTTCAGACTGTGCAATGCACCTACTACATTCCAGAGAGCCATACTCAGTATTTTTGCAGACTTGATAAATAAAGGATTAGAGGTGTACATGGACGATTTTACACCCTATGGAGATGACTTCAAGCAGGCATTACAGACACTGGAGAAAGTCCTGGAAAGATGCATTTCTACTAGGCTCTACTTAAGCCACAAGAAATGCCACATGATGATGATCGAAGGCCTGATCCTGGGTCATTACATCTCAACAGCAAGAATTCAGGTAATCCTCTTACTACCTACCCCCTGCACTCAAACTTAGGTACGTAGTTTTTTGGGATTCTTTGGATATTATCAAAGATTTATAAAAAACTTCTCCCAAATTGTTGCACCATTATATGCTCTGACAGGAAATATCAATTGTATATGGACTGACAAATGTGACATTTCCTTTGTAGAATTAAAATAGCGAGTATCAACAACCCCAGTACTACGAGGCCCAAACTGGGATTTACCATTCCAAATTTCATCCGCTGCATCAGATACGGCCATTGGAGTAGTTCTCGGCCAAGAGGAAGACAAGAAACCCTATGTGATATACTACATCAGCAAAAATTTAACTCCTGCTAAGTTGAATTATGTAGTGACCGAGAAAGAGTTTCTAGCTGTAATTTATGTTATTAACAAATTCAGACACTATATAATAGGATACACTGTGGTTTTTTATACTGATCACTCTACTATCAAATATTTAGCTAATAAACCTATTACGAATGGAAGAGTGACACGATGGTTAATCCTTTTGCAGGAATTTTACATAATGATCAAGGATCGACTAGGAAAGGCAAATATGGTGGTAAACTTCCTCTCATGTGTGCCAAGAACAGACGACGCAGTAGCGATAGAAGACCAATTCACCGATGAGCACCTATTTGCTGTGACCGTGAAAACACTGTGGTACGCAGATGTCGCAAATTACCTAGCAGTGGGAAAACTACCCAAACACCTGACACGCAGAGAAAGAAAATTAATAGTGCAACGCAGCACTTAGTTCTCCTGGATCGGAGGATACCTCTTTTAGACAGAAGCTGATATGCATATCCACAGGTGTGTCAGGGAAGACGAAATCTACGATATCCTAAAATCCTGCCACGATGGACCTTGCGGTGGACACTTTTCAGAACACAGGACTAGATATAAAGTCTGACAGATGGGCTATTATTGGCCCACCATTTTTAAGGACGTCAAGAAATTTGTTGAAGCATGCAACAATTGCCAAAGAATGGGCTGCCCTAGCCAGTTTGATGAGATTCCCCTACATCCACAGTTAGTCATCGAACCTTTTGAATGCTCAATGTTAGATTTCATTGGCCCAATAAATCCATCATCTAATCAAAAGTCATATATACTGGTTGCAACGGAATATGTGACTAAATGGGTGGAGGCAGAAGCATTACCAAGGGAAACA
>APFE030151922.1:118015-120576 GCA_000404065.3 Pinus taeda
CACCACACCAGGGATATGATCCAATGGATACATCAAGAAACAAAGTCCTTGGAACATGAGGTCTCATTATGAGCCGGCCTAACCACATTCGGTACTTCCTAGTGAATGGCAATGTGTTCATCTGGTTATCATGCCAGCACATTGGTCTCTACTATGGACATCATAATGCACTTCCCTAATTATACATAGAGGACCACGGTTCCCAAGGGTTAGAAAGAAATTCTATCGAGGCTCTAGATGCTTGCAGGCAACAGAAGCTCTGCTTATGGTATTGAAGTTTTATTTTCTACATCAATAATTATTATAATGCCCTCTTCTTGTGTTTCTATTTTTTTCTAAGTAGAGATTATGTCCCTAACTTACCTTGAACCTTTATTCATGAGTTAATCTTTTAAAATCAATCACAACAGTTTTAAGTGGAATAACGGTGGTAAAGTATTATTTCCTGCGTATGCTGTCCTTTTTCTTTATCGCATCACCTCACGACATCTTATCACTTCTTGATAATTCTCATTACACACCTTGTTTTCATTACTCCAATATCCTTTATGATCCTTTCATTAATATATGTACCTTGTCACTTTCATTACCAATCCATCACCCCTGTACTTCACCACCAGTGCATCATCCTTTCATTCATTCAGTCGTAGGCGACCTATCATTTCGAGAGGGGGCAAGGACCTCCAGTATAATTATGCATGTGCTGTCATCTTTTCATTTGATTTTGTAGAACAATACGACATCCCATAATCATAGAGCGTGTGGCATTATAACAGTCCTCAATAACGGTATTTATGTTTATAAAGCATCACCTAATAGAGCCATTACGACCATTTGTTGTTCCACCTCTCAACTCTACTCATTGTTGTGCTTTCTCCACGCACTAATCATTTTCAAAAGTCAAGCATCATGGGAGGAAGAATAGTGTGACGAGAAACTTTAACACTGGCTGTCTCCGATGAAGCCAGGGAAATTCTATCTTGCGCAGGATGGACAACATATTTTACAAGATTTCAACCCCCCAATGAGGAAATCACCATCGAATTCTTTCAAAATCTACAAAATGGAAAATCCTTGGTAAGAGGCAGACAAATCACTGTAACAGATGCTATGATAGTAGAAGTGTCTGGGTTGCCAGCAGAAGGATTAGTATGGGCCGGCAAGCGATTACAGTTGCATGATGCTATGGAGGTTTTTAGGGACAAAGGACATGAGCTAATCAAGAAGGGTAAAGGCATTCAATCATCTTCTCTCGGAGATCCATGGGGAGAATTGGCATGAATTGTCCAAAACTATATTACCTGCAATGGGCGTAAAGACATGGTAAGGTCGCGATTTTAAAACAAAAATGCTCTATTAATTTGCCTGCACTGTTGAATTTGTTATTGCATGACACTGCCAAGAGGCTGAGACGGTCTCAACACATAGAAACAGTATTTAGCCACCATTGTCTGATCAGGTTAATAGTTAGTCATAACCTTGACCAACAACAATCAACTTGGGATGATCTAATATTGGCCCTTGGAAGAGGTGAAAACTTGCCAGCACCTAACCTTGTTCCAAAAAGAAAGAGGACTGCCCTTTCAAGAAGCATACCTCACAAACGTAGACAATCTACAAGGTTGAAGTCAAAACAAGGACCATCTAAAAATCCTCAAGGCAACGCTAGTCAACCAATAGAATTATCCAGCCTGTTAAATGAACAAGACTTGCAACTAGAGTCAGGAGGACAAGATAACCCTGAAACAGAACCTGAGGAAGGAGAAGCGCATTCTAATGATGAATGAAGAAACAAAGAGGGACCTCCTCCAACACCAAATATTTGTTCTCAAGATGGTCTGTTGCATGATTTTGAGACAAGGATGGCCTAGGTCCTGGCCAACATGAATGTCTACATGTAGCCTAAAGGACTACTTAATCTTAACTTATGAGAAACCCAATCTCTTGAGAATTCTGGCTATACCAGAATTCTGTCTCCCTCAAAAGATACAAACCATGAAGTAAAAACAGATACAGAGGCTATTCATTAGAGAACCAATCTGGTGACACGCTCTTAGTGGAAAACAGTCATGAAGGTCTAGACACAAAACACATAGGCCAAGAAGAAGAAGTAGAGATAGAGATTATTCAGGAATCTGATAATCAATCTGGAGACATGGTCTTATTGGAAGAAAGATAGGGTGAACAACCAGGCTCTTTAGAGACAAAAGCTATTAACGAAACTATTAGTAGACCAATTACTCCTCAGAGAAAGTATAGAGCCAGAACAAAATTGAAGAAGCTAAGAAAAGAACACCAAAAGCTTCGCAAGACGGTCAAGAGGCTCTGAAGAAAAATAAAAGAAATCACAATGGGAAAGGTTTCGAATAATACCCATGAGGTAGTAAATGTCGCCGTACAAACGGAATTATATGAAGATAGGGCTTTAGGAACTCAAATTGAGCCCATACTGTTATGAAACCAGCTCAAGAAAAGATAGAAAAGATAGATCAACGCCTTAGAATTCAGCCTCTTCGAGGGGGCAACCTCCTTTACATTACATAAATGAACAATTCTTGGAT
>APFE030151922.1:130462-148895 GCA_000404065.3 Pinus taeda
AGACATCACCACCATCGTATTTCTCATACTCGCAGAACCACTCTTTATGGGGAGTGAAGTGAAAGGATGCACCTAAGTTAATCAACCATGCCTCATGATCTACATGTGTACTTGAAGAAGCTAAGTACACATCCTTACCTTCATCTGAGGTGGTTTTCACCTCTGTAGAAGGAGCATCATCAGATCCCTTTCCTTTATCAGGAGCTTTAGATTTACAATCCCTTTTGTAGTGCCCTTCCTTTCCTCATTTCCATCACACCACCTTTACAGGTTTTCCTAGAGATTTAGATCTCCCTCTAGATTTAGATCTCCCACTTGATGACTTATTTTTGTTTCTATTTTGGGACCATCCTTGTAAAGACAAGGCATCACCATTCTGGCTCTCCATATTTTTCCATCTCATCTCCTCTATCAGAAAGGATGAGACTATTTCATCAAACTGTAAGGTAGTTGTATTGCTACCTATTGCAATAACCAGACTATCCCACGAATCTGGTAGGGAACACACAAACTGATGCACTTATCTTCATCTAAAATTTTAATTTCAACAAATAATAACTGACTTACCACAGTATTAAAAGTGTTCAGATGCTTTGTCACCGAGTCTCCATCTTTCATCCTCAGGTTATATAGCTTTTTCCACAGGAACAATTTATTCACCAGAGACTTAGATTGGTACAAAGTCCCTAACTTGTCCCACAAATCCTTAGCTGTAGCTTCCCCTGCTACATTCAGCAATACTAAATCTGAGCACACAATCATATTTTTCTCTTTGCCTTCTGATCCAACTTCTTCCATTCTTCATTGGACACTCTTATTGGTTTAGTACTCGGATCTACCGTGATCCACTGATCTTTATCCACCAACAAATCCTCCATCTTGATTTTCCACAACTCAAAACTCTAACCATTAAATTTCTCAATCTCTATATTTCCACTGCTCGCCATCTTCTTTCACCACCAAAATCGATCTCGCAAATCTCCCACTGAACAGGGTCTACCATAGGCCCGAGCGAAACCCCTCAGTAACAAAGGCATCCCCTTGAAGCCAAAAAAGCTCTGATACCAAATGAATGTTTTAACCCCATACAGAAATTACCTGCATATGAATTCTAAAACACAGAAAATAAACAGTGCGAGAGCATCACACATAAAACATATATACACAGAGATTTTCCCGTGGATCCCAAAATCGGGACTACCAGCTTGATTTTTCATTATGTTCCTTTCAATGTTACAATAAATATTTATACATGTTGAAGCATCCAATAAAATGGACCGAAAACCATTGCGTCCAAAACGATGGACCGAAAACCATCCGTCCAAAACCATGTGCAAAAATCATGCACAAAACCATAGGTAGGTCTGCCCAACCTAACATATGGTCTAGAAAACAAAATTTTCTGGGGCGCTTCCCTTGACCTCATAGAGGGGGGTTACATATACCCCTAAAACCCCCTGTGACCCCCCCTCTATGCAATAGGTGCAACGAAAGGGGGCTCCACCCCCCCTCTAAGCCCCCGGTTAACTACGTGGGTTAATCGTGGAAAGAATATAACACGACCCAACATGAACCTGGGTCAGTCCCCCTTAAGCCAACATGTCTTGTCCTCAATGCTTGAGTAGTTTTGGATGCTTTTGTATAAAATACTCATCCTCCCATGTGGAATCTTCAACAATTAAGTTCTTGCATTTAATGAGATACTCTGAAATCGATCTAATTCGTAGCTGTCAAATTCTTGTTTTTTTAATTTCTTTAGGCTCAATATATATTCCATATTACCAATATTTTGCAACACCTTGTAAGGTCCATAGTACTTGGGTGATAATTTATTATCCTTCTTAGCTTGCATGAGGGACATTTTTTTGTATGGTCGTAGCCATAAAAATACCTAATAACACACATCAAAACTTCTTTCATTGCAATGTTGATCTACTTGTTGTTTCATTCAATTTTGTGCCAAAGTCAAATTATCCTTTAAGTGTTGGATAACTTATTATTAATTCTTAATGTGATCTTCCATTGCTTGAACCTTAGAATTGCCTCTTAAATACAATGTAATTGAAGGTGGATGATATCCATAAAGCACCATAACTGGGATCATTTTTGCTGTGGTATGGAAGTGTATACCACCATTCCGCCGGAGGTAACCACTTCACCCATTGTGTTTTTTTATCAGATACAAAGATATCCTTCCAAAAATTTGTTCTCTATCTCAGTTTTCCCATAAAATTGGGGATGATAAGATAAGCTATAAGATAATTGAGTACCAAAATAAGAAAATAATTCTTTCCAAAAATTTCTAGTGAAAATGGGATCTCTATCACTTACAACAATATTTTGGTTTCCATGTAGCTTTTGAAAATTTTCCACAAATGCAGTAGTGTCTATACTAGCTTTGAAAGGATGAGATAATGCAGAAAAGTGTACATACTTGGTAATTCTATAAACTACCACCATGATGACACTATTTCCTCCATATTTTGGTAAACCTATGACAAAATCCATTGAGAACTCTTCTTAATTGACTTGGAATGGCTAATGGTTGTAAAAGAAATAAGGTCCTAATTGTCTCAACTTTATTGTTTTTAGTAGACCAAACATTCCGCCACAAACTTTTGAATATCAAAATTAAGGCCATCCCAAAAAAAAAAAATTCTTCACCCTATGGTAAGTTTTTGAAAACCATGAGTGCCCTCCTATAGGATAGGTGTGAAATTCCAAAAGAACCTTTTGTTTGATTTTAGAGTTCTTACATAGATATAAGCAATCATTATACCAAAGTGAATCATTTTTCCATATAAATGTATTAGATGCACTAGGATCTTGTTGCAACTTTTCAAAGAGTGTCCACACCTCTTCATCATTCTTCCATTCATCCGTTACTTCATTTATCCAATCATGTTGGATAATAGAAATGGCACACAACAATTCTTCCACATCATCATTCCTTATTGAGAGTGCATTTGCAACAACATTTTTCTTCCTTTTTTGTAGATGATTTCAAAGTCATAACCCAACATCTTTATGACCCATTTTTGCTTCTCTTCTGGATGTAATCTTTGTTCCATGAAGTATTTAAGACTATCATGATCTTTTTTACCTTGAAGTGTCTTCCAATTAGGTAAGGATGTCATTTCTTCAGGGCATGTAGTATTACCAACATTTTATTCTCATAAATAGGTTTGTGTAAATATTTTCCCTTGATTGGACGACTTTCAAAAGCAACAGTTTTTCCTTGTTACATTAAAAAGAAACCAATTCCATTTCCTGAGGCATCAAATTCCATAATAAAGGTTTTTGTGATTTCTATTGTATCTAAGATAGAAGTTGGATACATAGCCTCTTTAAGATGTTCAAAGGCCTTGGTTGCTTATGGAGTCTGTAGAGCCCGAAGATTGTCCTACCGTGACATCCCTTTTTCCTAATGATCCTCTCTTTTCCTATATATTTACCACCTAAATAAAGCCATATCTACCATGTTTTGATGAAGGTATGCAATAATATGTCTTATTTTTCTTTTTTAACTTTATACCCTATTGTTTTGTTAAAGTTGCAATTGGCTACCGAATAAGTCTATTTTCACAACTAATCCATGTTTCTGCAGTTGTCTCCATTGTTTGCAAGGTTCCAGAGTTCCAGGTCAGTAGCAAAGGGTGCGGATGGATAGAGGATGGATCCCTTCCAATCCCCTCTAAACAGTTTGCTAAAAGAAGCGTAGGAGATCGTGGTCAAACTCCAAGTCAACCACCGATTTAACGTAGAATAGAACCCGAGATCGGTTGAAACCTTATCATTTTGCTTTCAAAATAGAAAAATGATGGTTTAGCGATATAAGTTTAGATAGGTTAGAGATATTAGGCTTACAATATTCATACAATTATGCCAAGAGACCTGCTATAAAACTAATGGCCGCACTGTTATTTGGGTGTGTGCCGAATGATATAGTTTTGAACAGTTTGTGAATTTCGTGTGAATAGAATTGGTTTTTGTGTGCAAAGTGTTGTGCTGATTGGAAGCTATGAACTGCTATGTGGAGGGCCTCTACAAACAGTGACAGGTTTTGATCAATTTTAATATGATTTCGTTTAATTCTTCAATTGCTTTGTTTTGTGTGAAAATGCAGCATAATGATTCTGTTACCGAGTCGTTATTTTCATGAGAACTTTCATTTTCTTTATACCTAGTTTATTCTATTATTTAATTTGCTTTATACCTGGTACAACATGTTCATTTCTTTTGCTTATTATCTAGCATAATTTAAGTGTGTTCAATTCATGATATAGATGTTTCTTGGGTTTTTTTTTTGAGAAAAATTGAATAAGTAAAAGAGTGAGAAGGTTTCTCCTAAAAAATTGAGTTCAGACAGTATCCCTTCATAGCTGATAGAATAAGTTTCTTTTTTAACTTAGAGAATTAGAAGCTGCAACATAGGGATTCAAGATCAAAAATACCAAAACAATTTAATACAAGTATAACCACTCCCATATCATCTACAAACTAATTGGATAGAGATTAACTCCTAGGAAACTTAACTAACATCCATAAGAATTACAACACTAATATAATTGACAAACATCACCTCCATCTTAAGTTTAGATTTTAATAAATACATAACGACCTAACGAATAAATTCTAAGCACATATTGTGAACCTATACATCATCAATCTACACACCCAGGTTGACAATTTATGATTGACAATTCAAGGACATTGAATTGACCAAACATTTTGGTGCCGTTGTCGGGGAAGTACGAATAGAAGTTAAAAAAAAAAAATTCAAAACATTATATGCGTAGGGATAGAGAATCTAGAGGTAGATTTGTAGGAAGAGGAAGAAGTTTAATTCCCACAAATCCACTCACACCACCTAGACCTCGAGAATCCACACCACCTACTCAAACCCGAATTCCTTTTAGAGGTCGACAAAGGCTTCCTGAAATTTCAAGATCAGAAATCCAATCCAGGACTTCACCAACTTCTTCTACTGAAACTCTAATTGAGGAAGATCTTACCTCCCCAACTATAGGAGTAATCTTTCTATCCTCCACAGGTGAGCACATTTTAGGAGAAAATTGGAAGTTCCTAGTGAAGATGAGGAATTCGAAACTTAATCTGAGAAACCATTGATAGAGGAACCAAAAATATTAGAAGAACACTATAATAGCTCCGAAGAATATATCATGGCTGAAGAAGGGGAAGGAGAAGTACATAATTTCCATGGCGAAGAAGATAGGATTAGAGGAAGAGGAAGAGGAAGAGGGAATCAAGATCCTTTGGGATTCCCTATTCTTGATGAAGATACAACCCTCACAATGAAAAATATATCACCCTCAATTCTTCCTAACTTCCACGGGAAAAGAAACAAAGATCCAGAGACATTTCTCTTTGAATTTGAAGTATTATGTAGATCATATGACTATCTGCATGATGCTCAAAAGTTAAAATTGTTCCCTGCTACATTAAAAGACTCAGCATTAAAATGGTTCATGAGTCTAGGAGTAAATTCTATAACAACATGGTGACAAACTAAAGAGGCTTTCTTAGGAAAATATAGCGATTATTGTATGCCTAGTAACCTTAAAGATGAAATCTTCAAAATGACATGAAAAGAAGATGAAAATCTTGAAGACTTGGTAAAAAGGTTTGTTCATAATGTTAAGAGAGAAAAATTTGATAATTTGGATGAAGAAACCTTAACATCTCTCTTACTCAAAGCCATTAAAGATGAATGGATCGATCTCCTGAACCTAACTGGGAAAGGAGATATTTCCCAACTGCCATTTGCAGATATTTGTGATTTATGTGTACATATCTCAAGGGGTAAAGCACAAGTTGGAAGGAGTCCTAAAGACCATCTCTTGTAAAGAATTAACAAATCTACAGCTGGGATAGTCATAAGGGTAGAAATAGGAAATTTGCTTGACACTTTTAAAACAAATATTTTAGGAGTCTAAGTGAACAGATAAACACCCTTAAAATAGAAAACAAGAAAAATTCCGAAAATGTTGCATTATTTATCTTCTATCCCAAATGTCGGAAGAAACATGCTCTAAGAGAGTGCCCCTTAGGCTCAAAATCCATAGAAACCTGTGTCATATGTGCAGATAATCATGATACGAAGGAATGTCCATCCTTACCAGGTCTTAAGGCCGTATTCAATGATGAAGGAATCTCAAAACCAGTGGACCCTCTCTACTTTATAGCCAAAAGACCATGGAAAAACCCCCAACCAAATCAATCACAAGGATTTAGACCACAACAATTTGCTCAGTCTTCACAAAATAATTGGAATTCAGCCTGGCAGCCTTAGGTTTTTCCATAGTCACAACCTTGGAATAAAGGATGGAAAAATCCTTATGGAACTTATGCTCAATATCAATAATACTCACCATCTTACCTTCCACCACAATTCTTACCCCCATCTAATCAAATTCCTTAAGCTAATAAATTGCCACAAGTTCCAGTTCATAATCAAAACCTACAACTTTCCCTACCATTTCCACAAAAATCAAATCAACTACCTGCTCAACCACTTCCGAATCCTAATAATAAAATACCACAACAACTAGTGTACAACATGGAGGGTCAGAATCCTCAAACTTATGTAATAACTCCACTAGACCTAAACAATGTCCAATTAAGGTTTGGAAGAGTATTACCAAGAAAACCTCCTATTGCCATTAAAGAAACAAGATCCGATCTTCAAAAACACAAAAATAAATCAGAAGAAGGGGATACTTCTCTCCCTAAAAAAGAAAACAAACAAGCAGAAGAAATTCCAATAAATACCCCTATCATAGAACAACCCTTGATATCAGTTAAGCCACCTTTCACAGAAAGGTTGAAAATCGATGAAGGAGTAGAGAAACAATTTTTTTTTCTTGATTATAATATGATGGATGAATTGAGAAATGTTTGTATTAAAATTCCCTTATTACAAGCCATAAAAGAGATTCCAATTTTTGCAAAAACAATTAAGGAATTAAGTACACAGAGATCAGGGAAAAGAAGAAAAGATATAAAAAGAATTCAGTTAGTTGGAAAAATTGCAAACATTATGATGGGGAAGTCGAGAATTCAAAAATATTTAGATCCAGGAAGCCCCATTGTAAAAAATCACATCAATGGAACCGAAATACCAAACACACTAATTGACTTAGGAGCAGCCATAAATATAATGAGTAAAAGAGTTATGGACACACTTAGGCTTCCTAACCTTCAGTACACACCAACCTTGTCGCAATTAGTAGATAGGTCTATTATTAAACCAGATGGTGTGTTGGAAGATGTGTGTGTCTCCTTAGATTCTTGGGAATATCCTATTGATTTCATGGTCTTAACATCCAAGAATAACTTAGGAGGACATCCATTAATTCTAGGAAGGCCTTGGTTGGCCACAGCTGATGCTTTCATTGGCTATAGATCAGGTGATATTTTTATCTCATATGGAATTTCCACAAATAAATTTACATTATATCCCCCTGCAAGAACAACAATAGATACAGAAACTGAAGAATGGATAGAAGATGAAGAAGATATACAACCTATTTTCACTACTAAACAAGTAAAGGAGGAGGATCAACTTTTAAATTTTCTAGAAAATAATGAATCTTCCTCACATTATGATCATAATCGAAATGGAGCATCTCTCATCTAAATAAGTATCATTGCTCTCCAAGGAAAACTTTTGGAATTCCTCAATAGAAATCTTTCCAGGAAAAACCTTGAATATCAATGAAAACTTGGAAGAAGTGCAAAAGAATCAATTGATACAAATTGTACAGAAACATTCTTCTGCTTTTGCATGGGAATACACTGACATGAGAGGGATTGATCCTAAAACTTGGATACATCATATCTACATTGAAAAAAACGCAAGACCAGTTAGAAAACCTCAGTAAAGAATGAACCCAAACCTAAAAGAAATTGTTAAGGAAGAATTGCAGAAACTTTTAAATGTAAATTTCATTTATCCAATATCCGACAGTCAATGGGTTTCACCCCTAGTAATCATTCCTAATGATCCAAAATGGATCCAAGAGCTCTCTAAGTCTTCAAAATCGCTTAAAATATCAAAACAATTGCATGATAAAATCTTCATAAAACAGTAGAAAACACTATCGAGACCCAAAAACACCAAGAAACATTGGAAAATAGGCTTATCAACAGTCAAAGGAGTGATGCACAGTAGCTATCAGATCTGGCCGATCAACGGTCCAGATCTGGTCGGCAAATTGGAATCGACAGTGGCAAGTGAAGGCTATCAGCGGAGACCACATGGGATATGCGACAACAATTAGCAGGGTCAACGAGGACTATCGATCAAGAGTGCAGATCGACGACCCGTGTTGCATCGCAACATCACGTCAGAAAACCACAATAGAGTGCTCACCAAATGGGCTGGGGTTATCGCAATATCGCAATCGAAAACACAATAGAGCAGGCATATATATATATATATATATATATATATATATATATATAATATATATATATATATATATGTGTGTGTGTGTGTGTGTGTGTGTGTGTGTGTGTGTGTGTGTGTGTGTGTCTATGTGTGTGTGTGTCTGTGTGTGTGTGTGTCTGTGTGTGCAATGCGATAGCCGAACCCTATGGAAATATAAACACTATTTTATAAGATTTGAGATCTGCCAAATGGCATTTTTAATGTATTTTCACATGTTTCGTTTATTAAAAAAAATGCGAAGGGGAGCACCGATGCGATGAAAACTAGACCCGAAAGGGTTTGGGAATGAAAATGAATAATATTTCAAATCTGCCCAAAGCCATTTTTAAGGGATTTTTAGTGTTTTTACGTATTTTAAAAATGTAAAGGAAATCCACAAAACAGGTGGGATTTCAGGAGGAACAAAGCGGTAAGTGGTTTGGGTCGGGCTCTGCCCGAGCCCATACATTGGATGCCACGTGTCCAGGCTGAGGAGAGAGAAAACCACCCTCATTAGGCAGTTAACCCCTGTACGAAAGGGCTACTCGAAATGAACCACATCCATTGGATCTGGATCTCCCAGATCAACGATGGACATGTGAAGTCAACCTAAAGGCGGATCCGATAGAAATATGAGGTGGATTTATGAATGTTTGAAGTTTGAAAGACTGTGTTTTGGCAGATTTTCTCGAGTTTGAAGGCATTTCTCTATGTGAATAGAGAATGGCTGTTTCAAGGATTTCAAAGGCCCAATGAACTCATCCATTGCGAAACAGGTGGCCACCTCCCCTAAAGACATTATGCAGTGATTATTAACGCTTAGAAGGGGGATTCAAGCAGACAGAGGCCAGGAGACAGAAAGCCGAGAAGAGGAAACGACCAGGCAGCACAGATTGGTTTTAAAGCCATAGAAAACAGAAGACAGAGACAGGCAGTGCTAAGACAGAGATCAACAAAGACAGAGAGTCTGTGTACTCAAAGAGACTTGGGGGATCCAAGTAAAAGCCTTATTGTTTTGTATCTGTTGTGTGAGGCTCAATTTGAGCTCACTATTGTAAAACTCTGCTTCTGAAGACATAATAGAGAGGCCACCACTGAAGGTTAGACCAGGAGATGTAGCCCAGGAGTTTTGGGTGAACTCCATATTAAACTTGTTGTGTTTATGTGTTGTCTGTTATGTTTTTTTAACTGCTTCATTGTCTATGTATTTCACAATCTTATCGATCCATTGCATAAAGTAACATAGGCGAATACATGCACATGAGTCTGTAATACCTTAATAAATGTCTTAGATCTCATTTACAGGTCACTTAAAAAGAATGGAAAATGGAGAGTATGCATCAATTACAGGGAATTAAATAAATCAACATTAAAAGACCACTTTCTGTTACCTTTCATAGACCAGGCATTAGACACTTTAGCATGAAAAAAATATTTTTCCTTCTTGGATGGGTTCAATGGATATAACCAAATTCAGGTAGCCCTTGAAGATCAAGATAAAACCATGTTCACTTGTCCATGGGGAACTTATGCTTACCGGGTACTTCCCTTTGGTTTACGTAATGCTCCAGCAACATTCCAAAGAGCAGTCCTCGGTATTTTCTCTGACCTTATCCATGATTGTGTGGAAGTGTACATGGATGATTTCACTGCCTATGGGGATTATTTCAATGAAGCACTAGAAAATTTGGAAAAAGTCTTAATAAGATGTAAAGAAACAAATCTCTCACTAAGCCATGAAAAATGCTTCATGATGTTTAATGAAGGAATTGTTTTAGGTCATCATATTTCAAGAGATGGAATCAAAGTGGACTCATCTAAAGTTGAAGTCATTTCTAAATCAGTCCCAAGTTGTCAAAAGGATGTTAGAAGTTTTCTCGGTTTTACTGGATACTATAGAATATTTATAGAAAACTTCACAAAAATTGCATCCCCACTCTTTAAACTACTCACCAAAGACTGTGAATTCAGTTGGGATTCTGAATGTCAAGTTGCCTTTGAAACTTTGAAAAAGATAATTTCTGAAGCACCCATCTTAAAAGGACCAAATTGGAAATTGCCTTTCCATATCTCAACAGATGCTTCAGCTTTAGCTTTAGGAGCTGTGTTAGAACAAAAAGATCTTACTCCTTATGCAATCTATTATACCAGTAAAAATTTAACTCTTGCAAAGTTAAATGATATTGTAACTGAAAAGGAGTTCTTAGTTGTAGTTCATGCCATTAACAAATTCAGACATTATATAACTGAATATGAAACCTTTTTTCACATAGACCATTCTTCCATTAGATACTTAATGAATAAACCAGTCACCAATGGAAGAATAACTATATGGCTCCTACTTTTACAGGAATTCAACATAACCATTCTAGATAGGCTAGGAAAGCAAAACACAATTGTCGATTTTCTATCTAGAATACAAAATCAAAACAATGATCAACCTGTAGAAGATAAATTTCCTGATGAATATCTTTTTGCAGTATCTACTAAATCACCATGGTATGCAGATATTGCTAACTATTTGGCCACATGAAAAACGCAATTTCATTTATCCCCTAGAGAAAAGAGAAGAATAGTCCATAATAGCATATCCTATTCATGGATAAATGAGGAATTATACAAGACAGGACCAAATCTCATCATCAGAAGATGTATTCAAGAGGATGAAATACCAGCGATACTGAAAGATTATCACGATGAGCCATGTGGAGGAAATTTTTATTGACCGGAGAACTGCTTACAAAATATTGCTTTTAGGATATTATTGGCCTTCCATTTTCAGGGACACCAAGGAATATGTTAAAACATGTGGCAATTGTCATAGAATGGGCAAACCAACTCTTTCAAATGAAATTCCACTACAACCACAGGTACTTATTGAACCATTTGAAAAATGGGCACTAGATTTTGTTGGACCAATCAGCCCACCTTCAAAGAAAAAGAAATATATTCTGGTATGTACTGATTATGTCACTAAATGGGTAGAAGCTAAAACACTTCCTTTTGCTACTAATAATATTGTAGTTTCATTTCTTTTTTAGGATATTTTTACTTGTTTTGGTGTTCCAAGATAAATTGTAACAGATCAAGGGACACAGTTCACATCAAGACTAGTAAAGAATCTTGTGGACCAATACAAGATAAAACATCAGAAGTCAACTCTGTACCATCCACAAGCCAATGGACAAGTTGAGTCCACAAATAAGGTGATTGAGGGTATCCTTACAAACACTGTACATCTACACAAGAAAGACTAGGTGGAAAAGCTTCCAGAAGCATTATGGGCCTACATAAATACATGGAGGAATACCACAGGGCACATTCTCTGTGAACTTGTTTATGGGAAGAAAGTCTTACTTCCAATAGAGTTCTATATCCAGACCTATAAGATAGTAGTCCAGTTAGACCTTGACTTGTCAGAAGCCCAAAAGCAAAGGATGACACAATTAAATGATCTCGATGAAATCAGACAAGAGGCCTTCCAGAGGACCAACTTAGTGCAACAACAGAGGTCAAGATGGCATGATAAGTACATTAAAGAGAGGAAGTTTCATCTGGGAGATTTGGCATTGCTCTTTGATTCAAAATTCAAAAATTTTCAAGGGAAATTCCAAACCCATTGGCTTGGACCTTATGAAGTTGAGAATGTCTTTGACAATGGTGTAGTTAGAATCAGGAGTATTGATGAAGAGAAAACTCCTCTATTAGTAAATGGACATCGACTCAAGCTTTACCAGAAACCATTAACAAAAGAGGAATTTGTTAAAATGTTTCAAGATAATTTAGAACTGAGGATGGCCAAGAAGAAGTCTTCTTTTTCCACCTCAGAAAATTTTTCCATCAATTGTTTCTAAAAAAAATATCATATATATATTAATATACTAAAAAAAAAATTGGATAAACATGAAAACCAATTTGTTGGCACTTCAAATTTTCTTTTCAAATAAATAATAATAATAATAAAGTTCAAGTACTAAAGCCTTCTTTCTCTTAAGCTGCAGAATTAGTAACTTTCCGCAGCTTGGACAACTTTCCATAGCTTGGACAAGTTTCCGCATCTAAAAAATGTTTCTGCGGCCTAATAATTTTTAAGTCTACAAAGATGCTTGGTAATTTGGATTAAAGGACAGTTGACAACAAGGTACCTACATGAGATCGAAGGACAATAATAAGGTTATCAAAAGAAGATCAAAGGTACGTGATGCTTTAATTTAACAATAGGGAAGGATATATATAGCGTGTATGACTAAGAAGATATAGTACTAAAGTACAATAATTATAACCTAAGGGTAATGACCACCTAACGAAATATCATATGCCACCACCTTAAAAGTCATGTCACGACCTTATGCCAAATCTGCCGAAGTAATTACCAAATCACAAGTTTGAATGCGCCTGCAGTCAGATTCATCCCATAACCCTTATGATAACCCATCCATTCTTCCCTACTCTTACATTCCTCTGAACCTTCTTTCCGCCAGCTAGCAAACCCTACCAGCTCCATTTTCCTATCAAGGTAGACAATCTTCGAGGCAAAGCATCCTTCGGAATGGGGATAATTGTTTGAACTGAGCCAGCAGGGAAGCAATTCTTGGAGGGGTACCCACAAGCTAGGGAGTTGCTGCAAAGGACACAATGGCTGTAGTTCATTGAGAAATTTAATGGCTTCCACAAGGAGGTAACCAAAACATTTGCGCACTCATCTGATGGAATGGAAGCCAAAATTAGGGACATTAAGCTCACAGTAACGGAGTCTATGATCGCTGAGGCCACCGAGATACCAAGAAATGGAGAAAAATGGTTTAAAAACATAGGGATTGACAGCGAGGACTGGAAGGTCTTCCTCAAGAATCTGCACATGGACACTACGGTCTACAGAAAAGGTATTCCCAGCTCTACTCTTAAAAACAAATGGAGAAACTATTACTTGTGCTTCAGAATTTTATCACTTGTGAGGGTAGGTTTGGGCAAATGTATTTTTATCATGTTAGGATGATGATGCACTTCCTTGAGGATCATCAAATGAACCTTCCCTATTTCCTCTTGAATAGCCTCTAGAAAATGGCTACAATGGTTAGAAGAAAATTCAATGCATAGAAAATACCATGTATCATCATGTCCTGGTAAAAATATTGGTCAAGTTTCATCTCCAAAGTATAGGGGATAACTGGGAGAGTTTCCTTGTAAGGAACCACTTTGAGGAAAAATCCCCAGAAAAAGCAAGTAGCAGTAGGGCCCTCAGAGGGAGGAAGAGAACCATAGAAATGTTAAAGGAACAAGCACCTCAAACTCAAACAGAGGTAACAGAAGAAGAGTTGCCTATAGTAAAAATTTTCCAAAGAATAAAGAGGGGAAACCTTAGAAGAAAGAAAGCCAGCCTGAGTAAAGAAGAATTCTCACAAACAAAAACCTCTCCTTTAGAATAAAAATCATAGAATAAAAGGAGGAAAGTGTAGAAAACACAAACCCCAGGGTTGGGAAGGAGCACGAGGTTGAGCATGATTCCAAAAACAACCTCAAAAACTATAGAATACATTAATCTTGAGGAAATGAGCCAAATGAAAAGGAGCCAACTGAAGAGGAGCCAACAAAGAACACTCCAACAGAGATTGAGCCAATAGAGAATGAGCCAATAGAGGATGAGACAATTGAAAGCCCTAGGAATTCTCCAAAAGGTTCACCAAGATCATCACCACAGCCTTATAGCTCACCTCTAGGAAGCCCAATACATAGTCCAGGTATTGACCCCACTCAGCAGGAAATATATGACTATATAAAGTGACTGGAAAGGAAGGAGACAACAACAAAGGAAACCATTCAGAACCCTAGAGAAGGAAGCAACCAGGTAAATGAGAAATCAACCTCAAACATCTTAAAGCAGGATATCTTTGAACTAGAAACATTGAATCGGTATCTCAAAAATGAGAATCAAGCATTAAAGACACAGAGTGAGATACAGATTGCAAAGAGTGACAATTTGATCCTCCATCTAAGATTGTGGTATAATAAAAACAAGAAGCTGAAGAAAGAAAACATAATTATGCAGAGAGAGATCATCAATTTAAAGTACAAAATTGTCATGAGGAAGCCTAGAATGTCATTCTCTGCCAAAAAGAAGAAAATAGTGAAACAGGGAGATGATAAACAAGAGGCACAAGCAAATGACAAGTAGGAAGTGTATGAGGACATACAACATCTCCAGTCCAAGGGAATGTAGAGCCCAAATATTGTCCTACCATGACATCCTTTTTTCCTAATGATCCTCTCTTTTCCTATATATTTACCACCTAAATAAATCCATATCTACCAGGTTTTGATGAAGGTATGCAATAATATGTCTTGTTGTTCATATTTAACTTTATACCCTATTGTTTTGTTAAAGTTGCAATTGGCTACCAAATCAGTCTGTTTCCGCAACTAATCCAGGTTTCTGCAGTTGTCTCCATTGTTTTCAAGGTTCCATAGTTCCAGGTCAGCAGCGAAGGGTGCGGATGGATATAGGACGGCTCCCTCGTGGATCCCTTCCTATCCCCTTGAAACTGTTTGCTAAAAGAAGCGCAAGAGATCGTGGTCAAACTCCAAGTCAACCACCAATTTAACACAAAACAAAACCCGAGATCGGTTGAAACCTTATCATTTTGCTTTCGGAATAGAAAAACGATGGTTTAGCAATATAAGTTTGGATATGTTAGAGATATTCGGCTTGAAATATTCATATAGTTATGCCAAGAGATCTACTATAAAACTAATGGCTGCACTGTTATTTGGGTGCGCGCAAAATGATATAGTTTTGAACAGTTTATGAATTCCATGTGAATATAATTGGTTTTTGTGTGCAAAGTGTTTTGTTGATTGGAAGCTATGAACTACTATGTGGAGGGCCCCTACAAACAATGATAGATTTTGATCAATTTCAATATGATTTCCTTTAATTCTTCAAGTGCTCTGTTTTGTGTGAAAATGTAGCAGAATGATTTTGTTACCGAGTTGTTATTTCAATGAGAACTTTCATTTGCTTTATACCTAGTTTAGTCTGTTATTTAATTTTCTTTATACCTGGTACCGCATGTTCATTTCATTTGCTTATTATCTAGCATAATTTAAGTGTGTTCAATTCATGATATAGATGTTGCTTGGGTTCTTTTGTTTGAGCAAAATTGAATAAGTAAAAGAGTGAGAAGGTTTCTCCTAGACAATTGAGTTTAGACATTATCCATTCATAGCTGATAGAATAAGTTTCTTTTTTCACTTAGAGAATTAGAAGTTGTAGCATAAGGATTCATGATCAAAAATCCCAAAACAATCTAATACAAGTAGAACCACTCCCATATCATCTACAAACTAATTGGATAGAGATTAACTCCTAGGAAACTTAACCAACATCCCTAAGAATTACGGCACTAACATAATTGACAAACACCGCCTCCATCTTAAGTTTAGATTTTAACAAATACATAACGATCTAATGAATAACTTCTAAGCACATATTGTGCACCTGTACTTCATCAGTCTATGCACCCTGGTTGACAATTTATGATTGACAATTCAAGGACATTGAATTGACCAAACAGAGTCCAAAAAAATGCATCTTTCTTCCATAATGTTGTTATAGGTGTTGTTATTTTCTCATAATTCTTAACAAACTTGTGATGATACCCTATCAATTGAGAAATACTTGAAGATGCCTTAAGGTTGTGGGGATTTTCCATTCCTTGATGGCTTTAATTTTTTTAGGGTCTATGTTAACACCCTCATGAGATATAATATAATACAAATATTCCACTTCTTGTACCCCAAAGAAACATTTGGAGGGTTTTGAATACAATTGTTTCTCCTCCAACAGTTTGAGAACATATAGTTAGCTTAATTGTTTAATTAACCCTCATTGTTCCTTCTTCAAAATCTTTGTAATTCCATTAGATTTGATTATCTTCCCAAGTTTACTTGTGATACCTATTAATTAAACTTCCTTTCCTTCCCAAAAAAAATTCAAGAAAAGTTCCTAAAAATTAAAAGTTATCGTCCCCAAAGATTGTAATGAGTGGACTCCTAATACAACATCAACGGCAACATGGAAAATTTTAGTGGCTAATATTCGCCCATGGGCTAATTTTCTATACTTTTTCCAAAAAAAGGATTCGCTAATTTCCATTTTTTGTAAAAACGATTCGCCCAAATTTTATAGAATGAAATTATTTACCCTAAAAACCACCAAAAAATTATATATAGACTATATAAAAATATTATAAATTTGAATATTTTTACAAAAATATGTCCAAACATTTTATAGATTTCAGATTATGGACCATTGGGACTCGCCAAGGTTTCTAAACTTTAATATAAATTTTCCTCCTTAAAATTTTCCTTGAGCGCCACCCTGGAATGGAAATCATCAAACTATTCAATACATATTTCCCCATGCTTAGGTTGATATTATGGCACTTCCTTGAGAGATTTATAGTTCCTCCATTTGCAACCATCACTTGACACTGTGGTGGTGGATTTAGAAAGAAACTAAAATCCTTGGCTAACTTATAATGAATAAAATTATGGATACTACCTAAATCAATCAACATTATTACCTTTTTCTTCTATCTTGAGAGTTTGAGGATTGGTGATTCCCGCCAATGCATTACATGATATGGTCATATTCATTTCTTCTTTTTCAACCCCTGGGGTTGATTCCTAGTGTATATCTTCTTCTTTAGATGTTTCTTGTTCCCTTTCTTCCTCCTTTTCGCAATATATGTAAAATAATTTCTTCTCAACACACTTATGACCTTTAGTGTATATGTTATCACAACTATAACAAAGCCCTTTTTATCTTTTCTCCTCTAGTTTTTTGGGTGTCAACCTTGTAGGGTTTAGGAGGCTAGGAGTGGAAACACTTACATCCTTATAGTTGTGAGTGGTAGACCTCTTTGTTTCCATAATTTTTCTTTCAACTTTTCTTGCCACCCTGAATGCACTCTCCAATGACTTAGGCTCCCAAAGGAAAACCTCATGTTGGATTTTATCCTTTGAGGTCCCTCTGAATACATCAATCAGATGCTCTTCTGGAATACCATTTACCTTGATATTCCAACTTTGGAAGTCCTTTATGTGCCCCCCAATTGAACCCTTTTGTTTTAGATTTATAAAATGGGTTCTAAATATAAAGATGCAATCCCTACCTTTTGTGTGTGTTTCACATCATGTATATCAAAGAACTGGCCCATATGTAGTATCCATGTTATTGTATCCTTTCCATCAAAATTATTCATATCAATATTTGGAATATGGTTGGACTTAGACCCAAATTTGGAGCCTATAAAATCATGATTCACATTCATTTTGGTCTCATCATGGGTTTCATAGAATACCTTGTCACCATTAGGAAACCTTTCTTCTAGCAACTTTGTCAAATATTCCTTCAAACCTTCCATGTTTGATTTTATTTTTCTTGTAAACCATCCACATTAACATTTGTTTCTCTTTGTGAGAGTGAGAATTGTTGCACATGTTCTCACAATTTTGATATATCATATTGCATTTCTTACTCTTCATGCATCATAGTATAGATTTCTAAGGGATTTATGGGTATATAGGTTCTTGTTTAGGAGGAATTTTGGAACCAATTAATTATATATATGCTTGAATATACCATTTGAATTACTTCGAACTGATTTTTTCAAACAAAATTTATGAAAATTTTAAAATGCACACCTTTTAGAGATTGATTTTGAGCTTGTTGATAAGGCTAAAATTGGAACTATGGTATCTCTGTGATTTCGTCCTCCTAAGGTATGAAATTTCATCCTGGGGTATCCCTCTATGTCTTCTTTCCAACCCCCACTAGTTATACTAAGATTCGATTCTTCAAGATGAATTTATGCCAAGTCTCCCAGGATGACCAAATTATGGACTAGTTCAATAGAGAAAACTTGTACGATATGCCATGTGTCACTGTTTTAATCTTTAACCTTGAAATTAATATATATA
>APFE030151922.1:152495-165347 GCA_000404065.3 Pinus taeda
TTAGCAATTTTTAACTTTAAATATGTGTAAATGTATCCACAGATATAACGAAAAGAACATAAATATACAAAACACAAATATTTATATGAAAAACATGGAATTATTTTCTTAATATATATAAATAGAACATTCAAATTTATCAATACCAACTAAAAGGAGGAGCCAACTCCCTGTTTTATCAACGCAACTAAAAGGAAGCACAAAATCCCTAGTTTATCAGCATGAACACCCCAATTTATCAACACCAAACCTTGTACAAATGTCAATATTAATCAAAGAAAGTCTACTCTCCTGGTAGTTTCTCCTCTATCCTTCACACAAGTGCTCGTTTTCTCAAATAAAACCTTCTTAGCAATAAAACTTCCCTCAATAAATGATCCTTGAACTCAACCTCCTTACCAAAAAAACTCGGCCTTAAAATGCTGCAAACCAGGACTAAAAATTGGAATTTAATGTACCTAAACTCATCCCTCAAATAATCATAACTCGACTTCTAAAACTCTACCTCCTCAATAGATAACAATATTATATCTTCAAAAACATACATGAAACCCACCTTGAAACACACCAAAATTTGGTCCTCAAAACAAGCCTAAGTTTTTCCTTCTTTGTACCATAACTTTGGTGCTAAAATTCAGCCTCAATAGGGATAGGTCACTTCTCTCAGGTTAGGCCTGAAACTCAGCCTTCAACACTAGAATTCAACCCTCCACATAGATTCAAAATTAGGCCTTCAAATGGGACAAAATTCAGCCCTTAAGAACAAGTCTGAAATCAACCTTATAACCACGAGAATAAACATTTAAAAAGTGTACCAAAAATCCTTCCAAAATAAGCCCAAAAGCCTTTTCAAAATAAGCAAATAACCCTTAAAAAATGTGCCAAAAATGCCAGCTCTTCTTCACTTTTGGTTAATGAGGTATGAATCTAAAAATCCCTTCTTTTATTTTCTTGTTTGAACATATCCGAACTTTCTTGAGTGAACGACTTGAAATGCTCCTTCTCACACCTATTTATAGTGCATTTGGGGTCTAGACTGGGCCAAATTGTCCACTGACTAGGCCAACATGTCCATTTGATGGACTGGCTTGTACAACTAGTAGAATATATAGTGAATATTTGAAAAAAAAAATATCTTCAACCGTGACGAGTTAGAGGGAGTGTCATATACCATTGGAAAGGTCTGAAAATAATCCATTTTCCAACCAGATATATTGTTCTTCCATTTGAGCTAGGTAAATGGAGGGAAAATGCATTCAAAGTTAGGGTATCTAAATGGGGCATCAAAAATCCAAAAAAAAATATTTTGAAATGTGTTATTTGAATATGTAACTTTATTTTTTCATTTTGAAAATATTTGACATTAATGAAAAAAATTCTAACACTTTCTACCAAATACTTTGAAGTATTTGACTATAGTTGGTCTACATTACCATAATTTATAAGGTGTCTTGTTGTCATTCACTCTAATTTGTGCTCAATTCAAAAATTTAGACTATTGTGTTGATTGGTTCTCCCTAAAAAGTGTTTGGTAGTTTTGTTTCATTCAACATTATTCTAGTCATTTCATGTACATTTTTTTTCTTCCTTTATACGTGTTTCCAAAAAATGTCTCTTGATTCCGTGTTTCTCACATAATTCATCAAATCCATTAGACGTAAACTCACCTCCTCTATCTCATCTTAAGCATTTGATTTTTAAATCAATCTCATTTTCAACTAGGGCATTGAAAGCTTTAAAATTCTCAAATGATTCAAATGTTTCTTTAAGAAATGTAACCCAAGCATTGTTGTGTAATCATCAATAAGCATCATAAAATAAATCATTTTTTAAAGTATGTATTCTTGTTAGAATGCAAAGGCATGTGTGTACATTTTCCATTGGCTTTGATGTTAAGTACTTCTGTGTCTTGAAACTAACTCTCATCTACTTCTTGTGCTAACATGGATCGCAAATAGTGTTTGTGGTTTTTTAGATCCTTGGCATATTTCTTACTACACACATCTTTTTGAGTTTTAATAGAATGTCTTATTTTATATGACCCATCCTTCTATGTCATAACTAACTCTTTTATACCTATCCCATATAACATATTTATCCTTTGAATTCATTGAGGACATATTTGTTGCTTTGGGTTCTTTTTGTGTTTTCCAATCATCTCCCTCAACCTACTTTCCTTGTCAAGCATCCTTTAGAATGAAATTTTAGGTTGTAACCTTGATCACACTTTTGATTGACACTTAGAAGGTTGTTTTTTAACCGTTCGTCATACAATACATTTTGTGTTTTAGTCTTTCCATCATCAATACTAACGGTATGTTTTCTAACTATCCTTGCAGAAGCATTATCAACAAGGGTAACACTACCTCCTTTTTCTTCCTTTAGGGTGACATTTTTTTTTTTTTTAATTGCCTATGATGTGTTTTAACCATCCACTATAAATGTGTCATTGGCTTCCTTTTTTTTAGCATACAGTGCAAGTCCACATTCTTCCTTATTCTATTCTTCTTACTTCACTTTCCATGCCTTTGTATTTTCTTCTTTATTCCTGGCAACAAAATCTTCTTCCTTGTTTTGTTTAGGAGACTTTATTGTGTTGCTTCTGCGGTAAGATGCTTTGTGCCCATAGTTATTTCACTTATCATATTTAGTATTATAATCAAGTAGGGGAGAAAATGAATTGTAGTTTCTATAAAAAAAACCATGAGAAATTATAATTTTGGTGCTCACATAATCATGCTTTAATGTCATAAGATCCTCTATTTCTATCTCTCACGTGATTATTTCTACAATCTAATGCTTTGTGACCAAAATTATTGCAAGAAAAACAATAGCCAAGGAAGATATTTTGGTACCAAGTTATGAAAGGGATTCTTGGTGGAACAAATCTTGCAAACTCATTATTGTTGTTATAGTGAGAAGAATTAAGTTTCTATTAGTCCTCATTTCCTTTCCTACTACTTCTTTCATTGTTGATGGGTTATTTGATATTATTAGCATAGATTTAAGGTTTTTCTTCATTACCATTTTCTAATGGCTTTGCGACCTTAATTATTGCATCTCCCTCGGGGGTCATTTTTTTTTCGTCATAGGCAAGACATGTCTGACAATTGGTGAACTTTGGTAGCTAAGAACACTATCTAGTATTTCATTGAGTCTTTCCAAAATTCAAGCTTTTATTCAACTAATCAATTTTTTTTCTTTGGTTACTTTCTTGAGGAAATGACTTCATCTTCTAGTATCTAACATTTTTTTTCCTTTTTCTTTCAATTGGATTCTCACCACTTCTTCTATCCTTTTCACCTATTATATTTGATTATTTAGGATGATAAATATTTTTTTATATTTAATCAAAGATCATGATCCTTCTTTTCATATTTCTACAATTTCTACTTTTGGTATTTATTCTTTCCCCTATGGCTATATATATCTTCTAAGGCACTAATGAGTTCTACTTTAGGATTCACTTCCCCATCAATGTCTTCTTCTTCTTAATTTGGTTTTATTTCTGATTGTCTTCATTTTCCTTATCAATATACTTTGTATGCATGGACATGAAGAGGAATTATTCTTTGTCAATATCATAAACGTTTCCATCACTTTCTTCAAACAAGCTATTGTCCTCTCTATAGTGAAAATTATTCTTATTAATATATTTTCCTCTTCTGTGTCTATAGGGTTTTCTTTTATTGTTATTTTTTTCTTCATCCTAATTGTATTCCATTTTTGCATTATGGAAATTTAGAAGAAAATTTCCTACTCTACCATAATGAAAATATTTAAAAGGTAGCTTACGTTTGTATTTTCTAGATCCTCTTTCTAGCTCTCTCAGAAATTGTGCTTCTTCTATATCTAATTTATGGATAGAAGAATCACAAGGTTCGTGTCCTTTACTCTTGATGCTTTAAAATATTCTTTCTTCTATGTAGGATTTTCTTTTTCTATCATTATTTCATATGTGATGAGAATCCCATGCAACTCATCCATCATCAGTTTGTCTATATCCTTCATTTCTTCAATGGTAGAGACCTTGGCATCAAATGTTAGGGGAAGTGACCTTAAGATATTTGTCAAAATCATTGGTTCTTGAAATTTCTCACCAAGCCCTTAATTATGGTTAAAATTTGATTAAAACGAAGGAGATAGGTTGCAACATTTTCTTCATCTTTCATTTTCAAAATTTCAAACTATTTTATATATATTTAGTGTTTTTCCTTCTTAACCTTGTCATCATTTTATATATATTTTGATGTTTGTCCTAAATTTATTTTTTTGATTCAAAACGCATCATCTTGAAAAATTATGATTCCTATAGACTAAAAAGGATATCAGTCATGGCCTTTGAATTATGCTCGCTCTACTTCTTCCTAGTCATATTTGTTGGAGGAGTTTCTGGGGTTGTATAGCTAATCAAGATTGATTCCCAAATATGAAACCCAAGAGCCATAAGATAATTTTGCATCCTTATACTCCAGAACACAGTTTTTTCCATCAAACAATGGGACTCTATTTGTGGAGAAACTTGATGATTGGCCATATGTGCTCCCAAAATATATCGTCTAGTGGTTAGAATATTTTCAAAGGAACTTTCTGATACCAATTGTTGAGAACATAGTTATATTGAGAGCAGGGGGTGAATCAATATAAAATAATTTTTAATTATTTAAACATTCTTTAACTATAGAAAAAACTATAACATATGAGATCTATCAGCTATGAAATATGGAACATAAGATTTATGTGGAAACCCTTTCAAGAGAAAACCACAAAAATTCATTTTATAATTATTTATAGGAACCAACCTACTTGAGACACCAATCCCAACTACCGCAATTTTTTTTAGGCACCAACCTATTGGAGTTACCAATCCCCATTGCTATAAATATTCATAGCCACCAACCTACTAGCGACACCAATCCCCACTGTTGCAAATATTTGTGGGCACTACCCTATTCGAGACACCAATCCCCACCGTTGCAAGTATTCATAGGAACCAACCTACTCAAGAAACCAATGCCCATGGCTATAGATATTCATAGGCACCAAGAAACTTCACTAATTATTCTTGCTACTTATGCCTTCTACAGGTCTACTGGCTACTTTTGCCTTTACCAAGTCTACTTCTTGTTTCTTCTTTCACTATGTATGCTTCTCCCAAATATTTTTGTTTTTTATCTCTTCCTAAGAATGAAATTGTACAACATGCCACACATTTATTTTAGCAAATATTGTTCTAAAATTTCAGCCCAAGGAACTTTTGTATGTATCCTTGGATCTTTGTAAAATTCATAGTCTAGTTGACTGTTTGAAATTGTTTCAATGCCATTGAAAAACCCTAACTTCCATAAGATATAATCAAAAAGTACAACAAATCGAAGCATGCATTTTTTATCTAGGCTACTATTATATGTCTCCACAAGTCTCTAAAACTTTCACAATCTAAAGCATTCCAAAAAATAAGTTATAGCAAAATTTGAAAAATGACATGTTTGAAACTAATTTTAGGACTATTGAAAACCTTAAATTCCATAGAATATATATCCGAAATTATAGTAAACCAAAGGCTTAAATTTTTTTCACACGTTCTTAGAAATATCAACACTATTTCCTCAATATTTCACGGTCTAAAACATCCCAAAACTTAAGTCATAACAAAAATACCAAAATGACTCATTTAAAGTAGATTTTAGGATCAATAAAAAACCTTAACTTCCATAGGGAATATCAACCAATGCCTAAAAATTTTACCCCATATACCATAAGGTCTTGTTTCTATCTCCTAAAAATTTCATAGTATGAAACATCACAAAATAAATTTTATAGCAAAAAATCCAAGATGACTCGTCCACTCCACAAATCACATGTTTGTTGATTGTTAAAAACCAAAGGGTGTTCCCCAAATTCTATTGTGAACCTTATATCTCTTCTTTCTTGGATGATCTTCAATTTCACTCTTATATCCTTTATTTGTAGTGTTTTTAGGTTCACTTATGGTGCCAACTTTTAAAGCTAGTTAGGCTAACTTGTAATTTCTGGCCAATTCGAATTGAAATAATCTTTCATATCTCCTCATTCCTATGGGTTTACCTTTGGAAAGGTCTCTGAATAAGAGTTTCAACCATATATCATATGCTTCAATTTGAGATATATATTCAAATTAATAAGGTCTTCAAATATTGGGTCTCCAGATTGGGTCTAAAAAAACAAGGTATTCAAACAATATTTCCACCAAGCTTCATCTTGTAGTATTTAAATTGGACATCCATAGTCTCCCCCCATCTTTGACATCAATGAAAAGTATATTTCCAAGAATTTATTGGGTATTTCAAGGATTTAAAAGAGTTTACACAATCTTTGGCATCCACATTTGAGTTCCATTTTACATGATTGCTTAAATATGTGGCTGGAAGGTTCTTCTTCTTTGCATCCATCTTATAGTGCTTAGGGTTTAGATATGGATGTTTTTTTGAACACATTGCTTCATTCTAATCATTGATATTTCAATGATTACAATAGTTACTAATATCCTTACATTGATGTATTGTAGTTTTCATCTTATTATCTTCCCCTTTCTACTTCTTATTTCCTTACTTGGAAGCATCTTTATGGCAACTCACTCACAGGTCAGCTCAGTTTTGATGAAAGGCAACCCACAGTGTAACAGGTCCATTCAGATGTAACAAGGCATTGGTACAAAAGAACAAGGAGATGGACTTAAGTCTATTAATCAGAACGAAAAAGTTGAAGGTAAAGGATGGTGAAAAGAAGTTTAAGATGTATACGTAGGTCCACCTAGTAAAAATAGCGTATGCATGCTGGTTCACAGAACAAAAAGAGCATTTACATATACACACACTTTCACAAAAAGAAAAGCGTGTATATGTCGGAAAATCAAGGAAATTCAAGAGGAGACAATACCAGGGGTCAATACCATGGTATTAGCCCACAATATTGAGTGGAGTAACGATTATTTGATCCCGTCCAAGAATACTACGGGTCTTAAGTGGTTTTGGTCCAAGGTGTTAGAGTCGGTCTTGTTAGTCCTCTATCAAAGATCAAAACTCTTTCTTCATTTCATTTTTAGGTGTCTCGCTCCATTCACTCAGCTGCATTACGCTAGGGGCATGCCATAATATGACGGAAGGGTCTTGTCAGTCATTTCCCCTAATGCCTTATCCTGCTGGTTTAGGTCTGTTTGTCAAATCATTTTAAAGGTCATTTATAGTTCTGTTCTAATCTCTTGGTCAGCAAAGAGTTAGTAGGTCTAGAGTTTGCAAATTGTTGTTCTCAAAGTGCTTCAATAATACTTGTAGGCTAGAGGAAGGCTCAATAATTCACTCAAATGATGTTTCTGAGCAAGAAAAGCTGAATTTTGGAAAACCGAGAGAGGTTTTTATCCACAATAGGCCACAAAATAAAAACCTCCTTCACTTTTTACACAAGTGTCGTCGTTTTAGAGAAATGTCAAAAATACAATTGCCTCAGGAGAATTGATGCACCTCTAAAGTGACCTTGGAAAAATCAAGTTTTCTCGTAGCTTGGTTAGCCAAATGACTTGTATGATGCGTAAAATGATAACTAGACACAAATAGCTTTCCAATGAGCTATCATGCGCTCAATTTGGAATTGAGGAACACCTTCACAAGTTGACTGCAACAGCACTCTGCCTTGAGGCAGCCTCACTGGGCACATTTTGACCAGTCTTGGGAGATTTGATTTTTGACAGGGAAACTTAACTCCAAATTTAAAAATTCTAGTTGAGTTGCAAAGCAGACTCAAATACCTTTCCAACGAGCTATCCTGAACCCAATTTGGACACCGGGAAGGCCTCCAAAAGTCGCCTGGAAAAAGACGTGGTGCACTGGGAAGGTGCAACGCACTGGGAGAAATTTTCTAGTGTAAATTTTCCAGTGTATGGTGGTTTATGGATGCTAATGATTGAAACAAAAATTCAACCCTTTCATTTTGAATTCCTCACATGTAAACTGTTGCCTAGGGTTTCAAAACTTGTTCGCCACCAAGGTTACTCTTTTCCATTATTTCTCTTGTCCTTAATTCCCTTTGTTCCTTAACTCCATTGTTCCCCATCCCCTAAAGTTACTAAACCCCTATCCTAAATTCCCTTTCCCAAAACTTTCAAAGGCAAAAACATAAACCCTATCCCACACATAAAACCCCTCAAACCCTCCTATATTTCCCAAACAAATCTCTCCCAATAGTCCCTAATCCCTCACTATTTTTTCCTCCCCTTATTGTCCCTCATGTCATTATTTTCTCTTGGTGACAAAGGTCAAGCACATCATCAAAGGCATTACAAGATAGTGTGACATATCAACACCTATTTGTCCAAGACATTTTGTCCACCGGCAGACATGACATCTGATCTGTCATATGATCATGAAGAAGAGACACACAGTGATTCGCCAACAGAGGTACATGCACCCAGGAGGCCTCATAGAGGTGGAAAAACATCTCTGAAGACCAGCAGGCTACCCAACGAAGCCTAAATGAGAGGACACCCATTCAGCAGGAAATAGAGGCTGATCGAGAGAATTAGCTCGAGAGGATCAACATCCACTTAGAGGAGCTTTTGGCAAAAGCAAACAAGGACAAGTACATGCTCAGGCACATGAAAAACCATTATTGGGCACGCAATCATGTTTGCAAGGCACGAATAAGGAATTTAAAGGCAAAACTAAAGAAGGCAATAAGGAAGCAAAAGAGGCAAAGGGAGCATGATCATCTTCATATGTTGGTCGAAGCCTCTTTAGCCCAGCATGATACTTGATGGAGAAGCTCTAGCCAAAATTTCAAGAAATTTGGGGCATTTTTGGTATTTTTGCAAATTTTGTACAAAAAATAGGGCTTTTCTCCCTGTGCACTGCGCCACCTGGCGCGCGCTTTTGATAGGGAGCTCCAAATCATGAAAATTTTATATTTTTGGATTTGGCATGAAAAATCATGACTTCTGGTGCATGTCCAAGAAGTTTGGGCAAGTTTTGAGTCCTCGGGAGGTCAAAAACACCCAAAAAATGACCTCACTACCCCTATTTTGACACACAGGAAGCAGTCTTGGGAGATTGAAGTTTTGGAGGGGCAAATGACATCCAAATCCAAAAGTTCCACTTGGGTTGGAAAGCAGACAGGCAGGGATTTCTAACAAGCACACTTGGGCTCAATTTGAACTTTGGGAAGTGCCTCAAAACTAGCTCCAAAGTGGCGCGATGCATACAGTTTTTGGTGCGACGCACAGAGACCCAAAGTCCAAAATCACTTCCGCTCCGTGAAATTTCGATTTGCAATTCTCTCCAAGTGGGCCCGTTCATTTAAAATACATTTTTCCCGGCATCAAAGACAAAGTTTAAAAAACATTTTTATTAAAGGTTAGCTTCTATCCAAGTGGCAAAAGGAAGGCGAGCAGTCACCCAGAAGATTTGCGCTCAGGTTTACTTTGTTTTAATTGGTCATCATAGTAACTGAATGTAACTGCTGATGGTTGGCTTTTCATTTCTTGGGTTGATCGAATTTCTCATAGAAAAACTTTTTTATTGTATTAAGAGTCATTTGGTAAGGGGTGGTTGGAATTTCTGGGAGCAGTGTGGAGGAAAAACCCAACACTTCCATTGTATAGTTTTGGCAGAGATTTTAATGAAATGATATAGCTCTGATTTAGGAGACTCATGTGGTGTGAGTTTAGCAATTTGTTTCTTCTTTCTGTTTCATATGTAACTTGTAATGTTTTGCAGTTCATTCATATTTCATTTCGAGTTGAATGCTTTTTTAAGTGTGAGAGGCAGAATCCAGTTAGTTGCTCTGCCTTGGGAAAACATTCACATTCTGTGTTCCTCTTCTGTCTGAAAAGGATTCATCACCTATGCCCTTTTCAACTTCTCATATAGTCTTTCCACTCCATATTATTCAAATGTGATTGCTAAACTTACTGCCTATCATGCCTCAAGAAACAATCTGTGTCTTTGATTTAATTTCTCAGCTCATGGTGTCCTTTGTCCCCATACAGCCCAGAAAACTCAGTCATTCATCAAAATACCTCTTTCATATCTGTTTACTAGCTTAAAATCAGTTTCCTATTTCGGTCGTCTCCAGCCCCATTGATTTTCTTTCACTGAGCGTGACCCGGAGAGAGAACTCTCCTATTCTAGTAGGGCTAGCTACCAGACTGAGCATGGTTTGTGGTTACCCTGAATTTTGCCTTCTTTCAGACTAAGGTAGATTTAGGCTCTAACACGAGGTATTGAGAAAGGCCTAAAACTATATAAGGAGAAGAAGATCATAAGGCCAGTGAGTGCAAGTGAAAATGGTTTCTAAGGAATACTTCTATTTGAAGTATATTTTACGTTGCAGGGGCTATGTTGGTGATTTGATCTTAAATATTGTGTGCACATTGAATTCAATGTTGGATCAGGATCATGAGACCTGAAATGACTTATCATTGAATGATCTGATATTGGTTGGGCCAGATCTGATTGTGTACACCTATTTTATTCTTTAAATGTCATGATCTGGGTTTGTCTGAAGTCCAGAATAGTAGCGAAGTTATGAGTTAATATTTGCATATCTATATTGGTTTGTCTCGGAAAAAGAATGTGTACACACAGGTTCTACTCTTCCAAGTAGCATATACAAAAGAAAATCCTATTCTTCAAATTTGACTGATCTATCTGATCAGTTCTGTTGTTTTACTACTGTCTGTCAATGAAGTCTTCTTAGATCTGAATGTAAAACTGAATGCATAAGGAGTTTGATATCGGATTGATTGATTATATAAGTGAGAAGGGTGATCTCTGCTACTTCCTATGTAAGGCTATGTAAAGTGACAATAGATGTTTAGTATATTGTTGGTTGGTACAGACTTGATTCAGAATTTTTATGTTTCAGTAGTTTTGAAGGTATACATAGGTTTGATTAAAGGAAGTAGTGTATACACGCAGGTTGAGTTAAGTAAAGTAGCGTATACATTATGATTTATGATTTTTGAGGTTGCAATTGGTTCTGAATGATGATGCAGGTTTTTGGGTTCAGCATAGTGTTCTAGTGTCAGTGATCTGATTGTTCAGATTAACTGATTGTTGGTTGATGCAGTTCAAGTTTCAAATTTTCTTATGGGTCCAGTATGAAAATTTGATGAAACGAGGCCTTCATTTATATTGTTGTGTGCCAGGAGCATTCAGTTTGAAAATTTATGAAACGTGATCCCTAGAAGAAGAGAGAAGGTTGTAGCCTTCTATAGGCCGACACCTACATACTAATAAACACATTGGCTAGTACAAGAGCTAAGGGGTTGTAGCTCCCTTCCAGTGGAAGAAGGAAAATGAGAAAAGGTTGTAGCCTTCTACAGGTGGGTGCCTACATACTGGTATGAGTCTGCACCAGTACAAGATTGTAAATAGATTTTCTTATTATTAAAAGAAGATAGAAGCGACAGAAGTAGGTGGTTTTCACCCAGATTGGGTTCCCACCTTAAATCTTGGTGTTCATGTGCGTTTCTTATGTGTGATGGTTTATTCTATTTTTACTGCATTGTTTAATAAGTTACTGATGCAATGATTAAAGATCAACACATGATAAATTGACTAAATCACAAGTTCTATGGGTATATGCTAGTTTCTCTAATAACAATAGCATGTACACGTTAGTTCACTTACAGAAGTAGCATATATAAATCTGTTTGGGAAATGAAAAATTATTGATCTGATAATACTGACCCACACCCCCCCCCCCCCTCACCTCTCACTATTATTTCCAAAAAATTGGTATCAGAGAAGGCCTTCAAAAAAAGCTTTCTCGCTTGAAGGAAGATCTTTAAAGATGAATAATCACGAAGGCATGGGATCCATCAGACCACCAATCTTCAATGGGAGAAACTTAGTATATTGGAAAATAAGAACCAGAGCCTATCTACAATCACTTGGAGCTGATGTTTGGGAAATTGTGGAAGGAGGATATCAATTTCCAGTAGAAATTCCTACAGACTTTGTAGGTAGGAATTTATACGAAACCAATGCCAAAGCTATCAATATGTTATTGGGAAGTCTATCAGAATCAGAATTTGTCAAATTCATGCAGCTCAAGACAACCAAAGAGATATGGGACAAAATGATTCAGAGCTATGAAGGAGACTCTCAGCTAAAACATGCTAAGCTTCAAACTCTCATAATTCAGTATGAAACTCTTAAGATGCATAGTGATGAGAGTGTTTCTTGATACTTTTTACGTACAGATGAGATTGTTAATTGTATGAAGAATTTGGGTGAAGAGATAAAGGAAGCTACTTTAGTTGAGAAAATTTTGAGATCTTTGCGTTCTAAATTTGAGTCAAAAGTGTCTACCATAGAAGAAAACATGATCTTCAAACTATTACTGTGACTCAACTCCATGGAATCCTAATTGCCTTTGAAATGAGAAAAGGAGGTCCATCAGATATGAGAGAAACCTTTTTTAAAGCGTCAGCAAAGGGAAAAGATAAGGAAGATCACAATGAATCATAACACATTTCAAAAGAAGAAGATTAGGTAAATTTTGTCAAGAAGCTTCAACGGGGTTCCCGAAGATTCAGAGGTAAGCTATCTTTCAAATTATTTGCTTGTGGTAGAGTCGACCATTATGCTGCCAAATGTCCTCATAAAGATAAATATGAAAAAGGAAAGGAATATGCAAAAGGAAATAGAAAACAGGTTGTGAATAGGAGTTACTATATGCATGAAGATAGTGATGGCTTATCCAATAGTGATGAAGATGAAACTAAGTATGGGGGATTACGCAGTGCATTATATTAGATATCATTTTTGGGATTCAACTGCGTTAAGTAAGTCATTCAAACGTATGACCATTTCC
>APFE030151922.1:165671-186488 GCA_000404065.3 Pinus taeda
CTGGGATGGGTGACCTCCTGGAAAGTCCTGGTTACCGGGTGCAAGCCCCGGAAGTGATGATTGATGCTATGTGATTCGTTCTCCACTTTTCACTAGTTTCAATCGCACTTCTTCACCCCTGTGAGCATCACCCGATGCAATGAGTGCTAGTGAACTATTCAAAAATCATGAGAAATTAGTCAGTTACGACTACCTCTCATGGAAATGGTCATACGTGAATGACTTACTTAACGCAGTTGAATCCCAAAATGATATCTAATATAATTCACTGCGTAATCCCCCGTACTTAAATTCAAAAAGAGTCAAGGGATCTCTACTTGATTGGTTCATGAGGCACAATACTTGCTAAGGTTTTGCAAATGGGGTAGCAAGCTAAGTGGGCTTGATTGTGGGGAAAAACTCCACAGTTAAGCGCGCTTGAGCCAGAGGAGTTCTGGGATGGGTGACCTCCTGGGAAGCCCTGGCTACCGGGTGCAAGCCCCGGAAGTGATAATTGATGCTATGTGATTCGTTCTCCACTTTTCACTAGTTTCAATCCCACTTCTTCACCCCTGTGAGCATCACCCGATGCAATGAGTGCTAAGTGAACTATTCAAAAAATCATGAGAAATTAGTCAGTTACGACTACCTCTCATGGAAATGGTCATACGTTTGAATGACTTACTTAACGCAGTTGAATCCCAAAAATGATATCTAATAGAAGATGAAACTGACGAAGATTATAGGCTACGTGTGGCTTATGACAATGATGATTTTTTGGATGCCTTAGAAGAGGAAGACTTTCCTGAAGAAATCACTAGACTCAAAATCTGTTTAAAAGAAAAGAATATGATCATCGATACGTTGACACACCAACTCATTGAAAGAGAAAAACACAATGAAAATCTAGAATGTGAAATTGTGGCTCTAAGAAAAGAACTTGAGAAGACAAAATATCTTAATCTTAGATTTTCTAAGGGATCTGAAACTTTAATTGAAATCATCAAAGTTCAGTGTTCTCCTCTGATAAAGACAGGTCTTGGATATACTGAATAATCATCTCAATCACAGAAGCTGACAACCTCCACCAGAAGCTACCTTGATGCAACAAAGACCAATGAACAATATGTCAATCGTCAGCAAAGGCCTAAAATTACTCATCAGGTAAATCATACCCAATTTACTTTAAGGATGAATATCAATAGAATCTTCAACCAACACGTAAACAATGCTAAAAGATTCTATGATCGCAGAAACTTCTTTAATGGGCAATGTTTTTCATATCATAACTTTGGGCATAAGGCTGCTCAATGTGTTGCTTTCAAAACCATCATGACTAGAGAAGCATGAAATCAAAGAGTGTAACAAGAATCAAGAAAATTTCCTATAATAACTTTTCTCCTCTTGAAAATGAAGTAGAATGTTCGATTTGTAACAACTTTGGTCGTGAAGAATCTGAATGCAGGAGCAAATTTGGGCCATCACTTCAAAAGGAGCAAACATCATTAAATCCCAACATATGGAGAAAGAAGGAATCTCAATCAAAAAGATGTGGCATAGCTCTGTATGCAAAAGGACAAGAAAATCAGTGGTACATCTACAGCGGATGCTCCAAACACATGACAAGTGATAAATAGAAACTTCATTCATATGATGCTTTAGAAAAGGAAAAGAATGTCTCATTTGGAAATGACACTCCATCTGTCATTAAAGGTAAAGATTTTCTCTTCTTGAAAGAAAATGTTAAAGTTGGAAATGTCATCTATGTATATGGTTTAAAGCATAACCTATTGAGTGTCAGTCAAATGTGTGATCAAGGAAATGAAGTTGTGTTTCGATCAAACGGATGTGTGGTTTGAGAGCTTGATACAAGAAATATTGTGATAAAAGGAACAAGAACTCAAAACAACTTATACATAATCAAAGGAGGATAACAACAATGTTATCTAAGCAAAACACATGAAAATTGGCTATGGCATAGAAGATTGGGACATCTAAGCTTTTCTCAAATAAGAAAAGCAAGAAGGCTCAAGGCAGTTCGTGATCTTCCAGATATCAACATCCCAGAAAATACTATATGCAAACCATGTCAATTCAGTAAGCAAACCAGAGTTCACTTCAATGAAAAAGAAGGATTGGCAAGTAAGCCTCTTGAACTCATCCATATTGATTTATGTGGACCAAAAAGGAAAATGTCACCTCATGGAGAAGAATACTTTATTTTATTTTTGATGATTTTTCCAAGATGTGTTGGATAGGTCTACTAAAGCATAAATATGAAGAAGCTAGGGGGTTGCAACTCCCTTCTCGTAGAAGGTGGAAAATGATATATACCACAGATGTCTTAAATCCAGAATTTTATCTGACTAACAAAGATGCCTTGATGAATGACTTGTTGACAATGCATAGGTAGAATAGGTTCAAGGGGAGCATTAGCCTTCACACACATTCAGCATTGTTGGCATCATGGTTGTTGAGTTCAACTATGGCTTCAGATACTGATATCATTTGTTGCATAATTAATGTAAAGATCTAGGGTGTAATATGACTTCTTATGTCATGGTCTATATTTGAATGAGTCTTATTGGACATTTGATGTAATTTGTATCCCCACTTTGCATGGGATGGATGATGTAATAATTGTTGTATTTATATCATATATAAACAATTGGTATATCCCCACTTGGTTGAGTGGATGAGTAAAATATGGTGATTCATTGGTCATAGGGAGGTCATACTCACTTAGTTGATTTATAGAGTCATTTTATTCTTTTGAAGCATATCTCTGCCGAATCGACATGTACTTAGGGGAAGCATGGACAACATAATGTATATAAATGGGGAGAATAGCTTGGTGCCTCGTTTTCCCTTGATGTCAAAGGGGGAGAGTATTTTGGTGTTACTTGATATCTCTAATAGTTTCTTCAGCTTGCAGTAATCAACACCATCATGGTTTCCATCAAGTCCAAAGGAGGAGATTGTTGGAATTGTGATACAAGTGTCATCCTTGATGGCAACTCACTCATAGGTCAGTTTAGTTTTGATGAAGGGAAACCCACAATGTAACTGGTCCATTCAGATGTAACAGGGAATTGGTACAAAAGAATAGGAAGATGGAACTAAAGCCTACTAATCAGAATGAAGAAGTTGAAGTTAAAGGATGGTGAAAAGCATTTTAAGATGTATACGCAGGTCCACTTAGTAAAAATAGCATATACCCGCTAGTTCACGGAACAAAAAGAGTGTATACGTATACACACACTTTCACAAGAAGAAAAGTGTGTATATGTTGGAAAATCAAGGAAATTCAATAGGAGAAAATACCATGGATCAATACCATGGTATTAACCCACAATATTGAGTAGAGTAACGACTATTTGATCCCGTCCAAGAATACCATGGGTCCTAAGTGGTTTTGGTCCGAGGTATTGAGAAAGGCCTAAAAATATGTAAGGAGGAGAAGATCATAAGGCCAATGAGTGCAAGTGAAAAGACTTTCTAAGGAATACTTCTATCTGAAGTATATTTTATGTTGCCAGGGCTATGTTGGTGATTTGATCTTAAATATTGTGTGCACATTGAATTCAATGTTGGATCAGGATCATGAGACCTGAAATGAGTTATCATTGAATGATCTGATATTGGTTGGGCCAGATCTGATTGTGTACACCTATTTTATTCTTTAAATGTCATGATCTGGGTTTGTCTGAAGTTCGGAATAGTAGCAAAGTTATGAGTTAATATTTGCAAATCTATACGTTGGTTCGTCTCAGAAAAAGCACGTGTAGAGGCAAGTTCTACTCTTCAAAGTAGCGTATACAAAAGAAAATCCTATTATCTAGATCTAATTGATCTATCTGATCAATTCTATTGTTTTACTGTTGTCTGTCAATGAAGTCTTCTTAGATTTGAATGTAAAACTGAATGCATGAGTTTGATATCTGATTGATTGATTGTATAAGTGAGAAGGGTGATCTCTGTTATTGCCTATGTAAAGCTCTGTAAATTGATAGTAAATGTTCAGTATATTGTTGGTTGGTACAGACTTGATTAAGAAGTTTTATGTTTTAGTAGTTTTGAAGGTATATGCAGGTTTGATTAAAGGAAGTAGCGTATACATGCAAGTTGGGTTCAGTAAAGTAGTGTATACATTCTGATGCATGATTTTTGAGGTTGCAGCTGGTTTTGAATGATGATGCAGGTTTCTAGGTTCAGCACAGTGTTCTGGTGTCAGTGATCTGATTGTTCAGATTAACTAATTGTTGGTTGATTCAATTCGAGTTTCAAAGTTTCTGATGGGTCCAGTATGAAAATTTGATGAAACGAGGCCTTCATGTATATTTTTGTGTTCCAGGAGCATCGAGTGTGAAAATTTATGAAACATGGTCCCTGGAAGAAGAGATAAGGTCGTAGCCTTTTGTAGGCCGGCGCCTACATACTAGTAAAAATATTGGCTGGTACAAGAGCTAGGGGGTTGCAACTCCCTTCCAATAGAAGCTGGAAAATGAGAGAAGGTTGTAGCCTTCTGCAGGTGGGTGCTTGCGTACAGGTATGAGTCTGCACCAGTACAAGCTTGTAAACAGATTTTATTATTACTAAAAGAATACAAAGACGATAGCAGCAGGTGGTTTTCACCTACATTGGGTTTCCACCTTAAATCTTGGTGTTCATGTGTGTTTCTTATGTGTGATGGTTTATTATGTTTTTACTACACTGTTTAATAAGTTATTGATGCACTGATTAAAGACCAACACATGATAAATTGACTAAATCACAATTTCTTTGGGTATATGATGGTTTCTCTAATTACAATAGCATGTACATGCTAGTTCACTTCACAGAAGTAGTGTATATAAATCTGTTTGGGAAATGAAAAATTATTGATCTAATAATATTGATTCACCCCTCCTCTCAGTATTATTTCCAACACTTGGATATCATTTTTGTGGCCTATATTTTCTATACACTACTCTTGCACATAGGCCTCATAAACTATCTTGGGATTGAAGAGAATCACTTGGTTTCACAAATGGTTACGTAGACCCCACAAATACTAGATTGCATTTGCGTTCTTGGAAGAGATACCCAACATGATAGCCATTTCCCTGAATTGGATGGTGTACTCTTACACACTTTTCCCCTACCTTTTCCTAAAGTAATTCCAATGTGTGAACACCTTAGAAAATTCCCTCTTATTGTAAATAGTATCTCTATTTTGTCAAATTAAAAATCACTAAGAAATTGGAACACTAATTCTAGGGTTTGGGTAAAGAGAATTTGCTTGAGGAAGCTTGGTTGATTTAATGCCAAATTGTGTGCTTTAAATGCGGGTGAAACAATAAATTTAGCCAAAAAAGAAATGGCTAGAAACCATGCGTAATTATCTATAAAAATATGTAGATAGATAATTCAAATTAAATGAAGTATGGCAACATTGATAGACAGGGGGAATAAAGAGGGTGCACCCACGCAATCCAAAAATGGTGGATGCAACCTTTTAGTGGGAGGACTTAATGAAGGGAGAATTTCCTCTTTGTGCATAGAAGAGGAAAGTATATCCATGCATCTAGAAAATCCATGACTACATGGAACCATAAGGGGAAAGAAATGGAATTAGAAAACAGGGAAGATAACTATTTAAGGAAATGATGGTTAAAAGAAAAGGGGGAGAAAAAAATTTGATGACAAAGAGAGTTTTCTTTGTATGTGTAACTGAAAAAACCATTGTGATTGACTTGTTGGTTGAGATAGAAGAGTTTACAAAGAAGTGGCTTTCCTTGAGGTTGAGGAAACCTCTAAGAGTGGCTTTCTTAAGGACTATTGAACCCAATGGGAAGTTTACGGTGTTCGAAATTAAATAATAGAGCAATGGAACACATAAAATATTGCTGAAACATAAACACAGAAAAACATAAAACAAGAGAGACACAAATACATGTGGTTCACCCAATTTGGGCTACATCCATGGAGAAACAACCATTCCTTCCTTTTATATCATCCAACAAATTGAAGGGATACAACTTGCAATAGATCTGTTCTAACTTCTTCTTTTCTCTCACACAGTATCCTCTCTTCCTCTCACATAAAATGGTACACAAACTCAATACAATTCCCTCATATAAATCGAGGGTTTCCTTCTAGGGAAAAAACCATAAATTAACATAACTTCTACCATGAGATCTTCCACCTAATGAACAACCTAGATTGACTATGAAATTACAATATTTTACAAGGAATTGTTTCTCTAATTTTTCGCTTCAAGGACACTGCCCCCGAACCCTTGTTGCAGGGGGGGTGCTACGTGGTTGCTTCCACCCCCCTATCAGGGACTGAGATTGAACTACAGATGAAACAAAAACCTTTAAACAATCATGAAAATAATCAAGCTCCACACCCAATTTGTGGATTGATGAACCTATTAGCAAGGAGGTAGATACACTCATGTACTTGTGGGGTTGATGAATCACTAGAAGTGACCTTGGGATGGGAACATTGGTCCTTTCACTCACTAAATAAATACATTTAAGAGTGATCTCCATACTCACATGGTAGGTTATATGTTGATGAACCTTCTCATGATTTAAAGGATCTCTTCTCTTAGTGTTGATTTGTGACTCCCTATACTGTAAAGAACCTATAAATTGATATTGACAAAAATAAAATCTCAAAGGTATAATAGCTAGAAAATGTTAAGGCCAAGGGAAGTGGTTCCCTCATAATTTTATTTGACCCTTGAAAAACTGGTGGGTAATGGCGATGTAGCCTTGGAAGACCCTGATTCAACTAAGGTGTTAATTTTACCCCTGTAAGCACTCCTCCTCAAGCTCTGAAATCTAGCTTGGGGGTAAAAATTGTAAGAAAGGCTTGGCTATAGTGGTCTCAGGTTGGGTGGAGAGTTAAAGTCCCAATCTCAGTTTCCATAATTATTTCATAATATAAGTGTTTACTTAAACCCCTGTACTTTTGAATGTCATGCATATGTTAAATGTGTTGGTTTATTTCCCATGTTATTGATGAGGAATGATAATTCTTGTATGAATGAATGATGTTAAATGTTTTGTAATTATTAAGGAATGGTTATTCCCAAAAGGGATGATATACTCATGATTGCATGTGCATCCATGGATTTAATAATGCATGTTGGTCACTGTGCTACTAGATTACTCATAACAACAAAATGGATATGATTCTATGTATAAATAAGCGTTGATGGTTCCCTGAATTCTTCCTAAGATATGGGACTACGTATGTATTCATCCTAAGTTTGAATAATGGTTAATTGACCTGAGCATGGGAGATGGGAAAATATCTATTATATTAAATTGACTACAAGATTGAAATGAATTGGTTACTAGGCCTTAGTTTAATTTTTTAAAGACCAGAAGAGATAGTGTGCAAGACACACACACACACACAGATCTACACTAATGGTTGGTCGAGTATGTGCAAGTTTAGGACTAGGAAAAAGTTGAGAGGAATCATGAAAATTTTCTAAGTGTAAAATTCCCACAAAATAGGATGAAGGCTTCGTGTGAAGACCTACAAGCCCACTACAGGTCAGGGGTTGGTAAGTCAACTAAGTGGGAGGATTCATAAAAAAAATTCAGCCTGAGTACTGAGCGACCCGACTATTGATCCTAGGACTTGCCTGGTTGGGGTTAGATTTTCGACCAAAATATGAAGTCTTGGAAGGTGAAGTTGGGACCGGCCTAAATAATATATCATAGTGGTCAGGACTAGGCCCAGGTCAGGAAGGTCAAAGATCGAGCAAGGTCAGTGATCAGACAAGTTGGATAGAAAAAGGACAGATAAATAGAGACTTTTCCATGATGTCTGAGTACCATAGAGCTAACTATAGGTCGGTCTAGGCCAAGTTAGGGTTGGCATAATCAGGGTTAAAAGCAAGACGACCATGTTATCTCAATTGAGCAAAGTTGTTGGTTGGGATATCGGCTAGGTTAGCGGTGTGGTGGCCGAAAGCTAAAATATCCCTCGGTCACATGGCAGGGCATGTGACCTAGCATAAGGGCTAGGGTTTAAGGTGCAGGACTATGTATGTTAATTTGGAACCTGTCAAAGGTAAAAAAAGTAATTGAAGCTACTGAGATATTTGGAAAGAGGCCTCTTGAGCCTTAAGGGGCCTTATGGCCAAGTGTTAGGAAAAATGGCAAGAACCCTGGGTGTGGCAATAATCAATGACTGTGATGGGAAAGTGATTATACAAATATAGTGGAATGCAAACCCCATCTCCCCCCGTGACATCAGGGGGGAGGAGGGGGGGTCTTCATTTGACATTCATCGTTGAATGTTCATAAGGATTGAGGATCTTTAGATGTAGAGGTCGAAACCATGCTTTAGAACTAGGCATGAAACCCCCGCCCCCCAGTGACATGGAAGAAGGGGGAGTTCCAAATTTGATGTACATCATCGTTCTTTCCATGGGCCAAGAGTTGTCAGATGGACGTGGTGGAACTTATATTATAATACATACATACATATGTGTGTGTGTATGCATGTCATGTTGTGGATTCATCCACAACGGTGAGGTAGCGTGCCATGCCAACATGACACAAGGTTGTAAGTTCCACTTCTACGACATTTGTTATGGGATGCATTCCACATGGAACCACTTTGGTGCCAAATGGTAGGTTAAGGTAAGGTTCTAGGGTTCATTGACTGAAACATTGAGGAATAAATTTTGATTCTAGAACCTGATTGAGGTAAAATTTTATATCGTCAGAATCATCTCAACGAGATGAACATGATGGTGTTTTCAGTTTTGGGATTTGAAGAGTTTGAAAAAGGTCAAAATTTTATGACCCCATTTTCATAATAAAATATTGGGAGATAGTTTAGTAAAGTAATCACATCCTTTGGATTAAGATGGTAATGGGGTGTGCTACGGAGTGGTATTAGAGAAAAGGTTCAACACTAGACCTTTGGAGATCAAATGAGGCATTAGAGCAATGTGATAAATGTTAAAACACAATTATTGTGTGGGTTAATTTTACTGATGTTTTTTTACTATGATATATGCATATAGCATAGTACTGATTATTTGATATGATTCTATTGATATTGACATACTAACTTGAAGTGTATTGTTTTAACTAGCCTTACACCAATGGACTCTCAATAACAAGCCAAGGTGATGATTCAGTTATGTATTTGAATTTTGTTTAGTCTAACAGTTACATGTGTGTATGAAAACACATAATGAAGACACTAAGATCCTAAATAAATGAGAACCAGAATGGTGTAGTATAGTTTTGATAGGTCACAACATGTTCATGAAGAGGAAACAATCATTTTATCGTAGGGGAGAGGCAAGCTCTCCCGATTGGATAGATACACAAAAAAGTTTAAGGGCTGAAATAAGGAGCTGCAAGGTTGACAATGAAAGGCTTATCAAAGTAGAGGAGAGGAAAATAGAAGAGAATGCAGTCATATTACAAGCCTCTTAGACTTACACAGATAGAAGTATCATGAGTTGGGAGTTAGCCATAAAGGTAGGCAGAGTTCCACAAAATAAGAAGAAAATAATAATGGAGCAAATCTTAAAAAAGGCATAGGTTTTCAAGTGAGAACACTGTAATAGGGGGTACTCAAGTGAATACCCCTGAAAAGAGGAAAAGCCACCATTGTCAATGATACAGTGATGTTCATAGACACCACCACCACTACCATCATCATCATGACAAGGGAAAAAGGAAGGAGTGTGTACTAGAAGAATTCAACAAGGACAAACCTCTTACATTTGATGGTGAGGTGAAGAAAGAAAAATATGTTGAAGCATGGATTCTTGGGTTGAAAAAATTCTTCAGCATTCATAACTCTAAGAATATGAAATAAAAGGTGGATACTTTTATCCTGAAAGGAAAGACTGACATTTGGTGGGAAGATTTAAAGAATGTGAAAGGCATAAAAAAGGAGGATATATGATGGAAGGAATTTCATGAATACTTTAGAGACAAATAACTATCCAAAAGGTATTTTGATAGAAAAGCCAAGGAGTTTTATGAACTAAAAATGGGGAATATGTCTGATGAAGAGTATATTACTAAATTCATGGAGATGCTATGGTATGTGCTACCTCAAGGAGGAAAAGGAAAAATTTCAAATGTTTATTAGTGGGCTACCATAGTCATTCAAAGACAAAATTGAATTGGATGAGCCACTAACATTAGAGGATGCAATCACAAAACTAAAGCATTGTTCCAACAAATCTAGGAGTAGGCTATAGTTCAAGAGTGATTGGAAGGTGAGAGGTGGTCTTAAATATGGGAAAAATGGGCATAGAAGGAGTGGAGGCCATAATCTACAAATAGAAGGAAAAGTACGACTTCAACCAACCAAGGCTGACCCCAACAAAAGCTTAATTCTATCAATAAGGTCTGAACTACCTAGATCACAAGAGAAGAGGCTAAGAGATATGGTGGAGGACCATATAAATTTTGGACTTGAGGGGATAATCACCTAGGGAGGGATTTTCCACAACATAAAAGTGATGGCTCGAAACTATATAATGTTTAGGAGGCCTAGATAGTTCACAAGGTGGCTCAAAGTGTTGACATTTGGGGCAACTATGGGATGAATTTCCCATAGGAACCCACTACCCTAAAAGAATCCCATCCTACCCCAAAACAAGAATTCAAAATGGATAGGAAAATATTGCTATTAATTTATTTGGGGAACTCCTCTTATTATTTAATGTGGCACAAATTTATTTGGGCAAGACATCATCAAATAAATTTGCTAAATATATTTAAAATAATTCTTATTAATATATTATGGGCCAAATAATGAAAAGATCAAGTCGACTTGATTAAGGAATGCCCTAAAAAGGGGTATTCATTTCCCAACAACATTATATAAATAAGAGACTTGTCAATTGTTCAATACAACACTCTCATCTTGATTTGAATAATTCAATGAATAATGGACTCACAGTTCCTGAGGCATTTGGACAATGAATTTACGAGTGGCTCACATTACTTTTTGAGGCTCACATTATTTATTTATGGATCACAATACATATCTATGAATCACATATTTTTCTATGGTTCACATCCATACCGCAATGGCTCACATTCTATCTAACTTTGCTTCACATATGTTTCTATGGATTACATAATTCATCTACAGATGGCATATGTTTTTATTGCTCACATTCTACCTAAATATGCATCACATATGTTTCTATGACTCAACATTTGTGGCTTATCTTTGTAGATCACATTGTATATTTGTGGATCACACTAACTCTATATAGCTTTCATTTTATATTTATGGCTTGCACTAACTCTTTGTGGCTCATTTTCACTTGCATTAGTTTCTTTGTGGCTCACACTCATTTTTTATGGCTCATATCTCTTGACAGTATTATATAGCTTTGATGTTTTGGCAATAACAGTGATATTTGGAAATGATTATGAAAATACCTTTTGACAAAAATACATTTGGTTATAATTTATGTTGGAAATGATACTTGTGATGAGAGAATGGTTGTATATGAGAAAGTAGCCTTGACATTACAATAACCTTGTTCTATGAGAGTGACTGAATGATATATGACAATGACAATAATATTTGAAAAATGATTCCTATGTTGCTTGGGAAGTGATTTGATAGCAATGTTTGGTACCTATTACAATGATGTATGGACAATGATTTATATGGGAATAATACAATGATCTATATGATAGTAAGAGAGTGATCTATATGACGATAACGCATTGATCTATATGATAATGAGACAATGATCTATATAGAAGTGACCTATAATATGATAGTAACCTTGTGTGCTAGTGAATGGAAGTAACCTTGTATGATAGTGATTTTGATGTATATGATAGTTACCTTGATGAATGGCAGTGACATTTACATGGTAGTAACTTTTGGTGTATGACAACATGTTCATAACAGTGATGGCAGCTATGGATGGTAGTATTATGAGAGTGATGTATGGCCTACCTTTATGAATTTGATGATATGACAGTGATGGAAGAACATATAGGACAGTGCTAGTGAAGTATGAAAGTGATAGTGATGTCTACTATTCTGTTATGATAGTATGATATGGTGTTTGGTAGTTTAATTGATGTTAAATTACTTACATGAATGATCAACCAGGGCTACTAAACTGGTGAAATGTATGCCCATTGTATGTGCTAAGAGTCTTTTTCACTCATGCAATTCCTAAGTTAATTTTAGATATCGAAATGCACATGTTTCTCTAAATCTATGTAAGTAAATAAATTGCTCATAAAAATGGAACCAATTCTATTTCTCTGACTTAAAATAAAATCACACTCACACTTTGCTTGAAATAAGATCAATCACACACTTGCTTTAAAATGAAATCACTCTTTCTTAAAAAATAAAATCACACTTACTTTAATGAAAATAACAATTGCTTATAAGTAAAATCACACTTTCATTAAAATGGAATCACTCTTGCTTATAAACAAAATTACGCCTACAATAAGATCGCACTATAAATAAATTTGCTTTAACAAAAAGAAATATTATCTCTGCAAATGAAAATCCTATCTATATCACTACAATGTAAAGCTATGATTCTAATCTATGTTAACGCATACTTTTTCCATGTGCACTAGAAATATCGCTTCCCTTTAACAATAAAATTATTTTATAAACATGTTGCAAAACAATCTTAAACTTCTATCTAGCAATCAAAACTTAAATCATTAAACGAACTGATAGAAATATACAGGAAACATAAAACGAATTTTTAAATGTAGCAAAATGAAAACCTTACTATCTCGAGGGGGCCTTCCTACGAAAAGAGAGTAGCACTATAAATATTTCACGAGATGATCAACCACACATTGATATTGCACAACAAGAAAATGGAACGAAATAGAGTTTGTATAGCAAAATAGAGCTTTTGCAACTAAAATTCAAATATGTCCTAGATATGCTAAGAGGCATATTTATGAAACCCTTACACAATAAATGTTTGAGAGAATTACACCTATGTTAATCAACATTAGCTATAATTAACTGTAAAAATAATATATAGTGATATGATCATGATTTTCTATCAACAAAGCAAATCATGAGATGAAAAATCTATATCTCGCTCGCTTGATTCACCTTCTACGGTGGTTGACATATCCTTTGACCGAGATGTTAGAGTGCCTTCTTTATTGATCCAACCTCTACAAATAGGAACACATCGGTGTCCCATCTAATTTCCAATGACCCCATATGACATGTTTCTTGGTTGAAGCTCTGCAACCTATCGAACCTTGGACTTAGCTGCAAAATCGATGTAATTCAATAGCTAAGGTAGATATTAAGTTAAATAATAAAAAGAAATGATATTTATGAAATAGAATATGGTTATGTACCTGATATGCTATCAAACTTGTAAACTAATACCTAAATTGTAGTTATGAAGGTCAAAAAGGGAGGAATGGAGTGAAAAAGAGTTGTTAAAAAGAAGCAATTCTGGAATTCAACATTCCCCCACATGGAAGACACTGCATGTCCTCATGCAAAATTTCAAAATTTGTGAGTCCTTCCTGTTATTGAGCCTCCTCAGATACCTGAGCAAGGACATCCAAGTTACTCCTTGATTTCTTAGCAATAACAGCCATCCTTGGTTTCGTCATCAAAATTTTGTGTTGTAGGACTATAATCTTCCTCTTAAGAAATTTGTTTTGAGCTGTTAATTTCTTGTTTTTCTTATACCTCAAACCAAGATATAGCAGGATGTTGTCATTCTAGGTTCTGTGAATTTCATTTTTTGCCTTTACTATTTCATTCTCATGCTTCAAATGTCTATTAAGTGTTTCCAATTCATAAATTTCTTTCTTGAAGTTGTTTTCAACTTAAATTTCTCCTAAAATACTAGAATGGATTGCCTCATTTTCTCCTTGGTTTGAGGATGATGCAATATTTTTACCTGTAGCTCTTCTTTCCAAAGATTCTATGTAGTCATAAATTTCCTGTTGCACGGGATCAATCTTTGGAATTCTTATAACTATATTGGAAACTGGTGATGGAATAGGTGATGATGGAACTATTGATGATGGAATTGGTGATTATGAAACTCTAGGTTCCATTTCTTCTTTGTCTAAATCAACAAATTTTGGGGACTATCGAGGTTGGTCATGCACTTTTTATTGAGGTTCTTCTTATGGTAGATGATGGTTTAGATGGTGATTTAGTAGTAAGAGACTGCTTCTTTACTTTTCCTTGCTCTATTTTCTCTTGCTCTGATCTCTTTTTAGATGAATTTTCTTCTTTAGTGCTAGCTGTTATCTTCCTTTTAAGATTTTTCTTTTTTAATATTTACTAACATATCTGCAAGAGGAGTCTCATCCTCTGAATTTTTCTCTTGTTGTGGAGGAGAGACATCTTCTATGGGAAACTTCCTTCTAATTTTATTTGTCTTACCACTAGGCTCTTATATTTTTGCTTCCTTGAAATGATTGTTGACTAAGAAGTAGGAAATATGATAGGTTAATTTCATTTCCATCTAGAAAATTCATCATTAAACATGAATGATAAAAGAACATGTTACTAAATCTTCCTTCACAAGTTATAAACTTTCGAATGATTAGCAACAAATTCCTCCATTTACTCTTCAAATTTATGACTGGTATTCCCTTTTTAAACACGAAAATGTCCATACGTGGATTCTTGATAAAAAAAATCTCCATTAATTTTTTTTCAATTCTTCTGTTCTTAAACTAGTTCTCTCCAATTCTTGGAAATCATGTGGCTCCTGCTACGAAAGACTATGTTAACACCATCTTCACATTCCCAATTTTTGCTTTAATTTCATCATATGCCCTAGCGAAAGATTTTGTTACCTCCTTCTCATGACCATCGAATTTCTCCACAAATTCTACCCATCTTGCCTTCTACAACAATTTTTTGACCTGTGGGTATCCCTCAAGAAACCTAATACCATTCAGATCTGACCTTACAATGACTCCCGTGGTAGATAAGTCTAGCCTGTAATTGCTCTTTTGACAAGGTTAAGGAGTAAGAGAAATTTGAGTATGGAATGAATTAGAAAACAAAGTTTGGGTGAGGGTGGTCTCGGCAATAAAATAAGGTTGAGTGAAATGGAAGTGTTTAAGCATGAAGAGGAATGATCAATGGAAAGGAGAGGGTGATCTTTGAATTATATCACGGTGAAACCCTAACTTGGTTGACAAGACATTGATATTTTCATTAAAACCGAAATCGTGTGAGAGTAATTAAGGTAATCATTATTCAATATGGCAACAACAATGATTACTCATCATATATTTCATAATTAAAATGTTCTACCTTTATTATATAACTTAATATTTACATACATTTGATCCTTTGTCTTATTGATTTTGATTTGTCTTTTGTAGGTTGTCAGGTTTCTTCATTTGCAATCTTCATTGGGTTTGCTTTTGTCATTATCTTCATCTACCCTGGTTGCACTCTACCAATTCAGCTGCAGAATTCTGTTAGAGCTGCAAATTATTGACAATTCTGTAACTGCTTTATTTTCAAAGAGAAAAGAGGAATAAAAAGAAAATGGGACTAGAATAGGGAAAATAAAATCAAGGCTACCAAGAACTCTTGGTTTTCAACCTGGATTTTCTGTATAAACATGCCAACAATGTTGGTTTTCATGTTTATACAATTTTATTTTACTTTATATATATATATATGTTTTTTTACTTTGAAAAAGAAAGTAGAAGAATAAGTTGGAGAGGAAAAGAATCTTCCTTGACCAAATTCAAATCAAGATTATCTTACAAAGTTCTTATAAATTCCTCCCTTGTTAATGGTTTATGATATATTCCTAATTTATGACCATTTACAAGGAAATTCACTTTCTCTTCATCAATTGTTTTGATTCTGACTGCTCCATTATCAAAGACAGTTTCAATCTCATAATGACCAAGCTAATGAGTTTAAAATTTTCCTTGAAAATCTTTAAATTTTGTATCAAAAAGAAATGCCCAATCACAGGCTGAAATTTCCTTTCTTTGATAAACTTATCTTGCCACCTGGATCTTTGTTGTTGGACTATATTGGTTCTTTGAATAACATCTTGTCTTATCTTATCAAGTTCATTTAATTGCTCCATTCCTTGTCTTTGGGCTTCTGATAGATCAAGACCCAATTTGGTTGTTGCTTTAAAAGTCTTTATCTGGAACTCAATAGGAAACAAGACTTGCTTTCTGTAAAAAAATCCATACGGAGTGTGTCCCATTGTATTTCTCCATGTGGTGAAGATGCTCATCAATAGGTAAACTATATGGGTCACAATGCCACTCTCCAGCTTACTAAAATTGATTTTTCTCACATTTATTTACATATTTTGTTATATTTTGCTTAGTGAGAAGGGCGAAGGTGATTTAGTATGTCATGTCGCCTAATATGTATTAAATGCAGAAATTGGAGTATTTTTGGGTTGAATTAAGTGCAATAACTTGAATTGGGCAAGAAAGACAGATTTTAGGAGATTGGTCTCCCTCCTTAACTCCTCAAACCATTCGAAGATTCCTCCACCATATCTCATCAACTCAGAGTTACTAGTAGCCAAGCAAGCTGAGTCCATTGGCAGCCAAGCTAGTGACAGTTAAGAAAGAGTCATTCTCGAGTTAGGGAGCCAAGTCTCCCTATTTTGTAGGGAGATGTTGCGAGCTCCAATTTTGTATAAATAAGAGGGTCGAGGGACTCATTAGGATTCAATTTATTGTTGTATCCAAGAGGCCATTTTGACATCAAACATTGTGACTATTATTGTTAAGTTGTATTTGACATTTTGATGATAATGAGAAATTCTACCTTGATCCAGCACCGAGTTGACCCAGAGGGCTTAAGATCTTGGGTTAGGGCCCAACCCTAGTAGCAGAAGTTCCTCTTTTTGTATCTTTATTCTCAGATTAAAATAATAGTTAGTTGCTGAAGTTTATTTATGTTTTTTTAGCGTAACAAGTATTTGAATTATTGCTTAACCTAGTTTCCATTAGTTTGAAGAGGTAGATCAGTGGTGTAGTGGTGAAGGAAAGTACTTCAGAAAATCTTGTGACAGTGGCCTCTATCTCATCTCCCTCATGGGATCATGATTAGAGGGCCCCACTCTTACAGCCCCAAAAACAGAGTTTGTCTTTTGGTCATTGCATAGCTTAGGGTTCATTCTTAGCTAGATAATTGTCTATGATTTCTTGGAAGCACCTGCAGTTGTTATCTTGTTTCCTTAAGTGTGTTGTAGCTTAAAAGGCATTCTATTTCATAGATCCAGTCCTTAACAATAGATAGATCATATTTCTCAAATTCAAAATATCTTTTCCATGTTAACATGTAGTGATGCATAAATGAAAAGAAAAACATGTTTTTTGCATGGATTGTTGATCTATAAGGAGGAACTCATCCAAACAGCTTCACCTATGCCCTCTCCACCTTCTGCCAAGGCATACCATCCCATAGTATGAACCTCTATTTTGCAGCCACCATGAGCAACCACATTAGGCGAATCCAACCTCCTTTGAGTGTTGGGCTTAGCCTTGGGCGATGTGCACCTGCCCTACACCTTCTACCACTGTCATACATCTCTCCAACACCTCATAACACTATTCTTTCCCTCCAAAACCCTTCAGCTAACTTCCTGTAGCAAACCAGGACATCTTGTAGTAGATTAGGACATCTTGTAGCAGTTTGCTGTAGCAGCTACAAGATCTCCTGTAGGAGCCTGTTTGACCATGTTTTGACCAAAGATGGTAGTATAAGATCAAGTTAGGCCCTCATCTTCGATTCCATGCCTATAAGTGCCACCTGAGATCAACTCTCCCATGCCTTCTCCCTCTACAAGATCAAACAAAATATCATAGCATTTACATTTATGAATTTAGCAATTAAAATATTCTTTTCTACAAATGTAAAATGAGATAGTTAGTGCAAGTATGTATAAGTCCCAGAATGAGAGAACAAATTTCCATTTCCTAATAGTCCTAACAGCTAGAGGATAAATTGAAAGGTTAGTATAGTTCTTTTCTGGAAGTAATTTGTGTCATTTCCTAGCTAGATGATTTATGGCATTTCATAGCATTTACCATTCAGTAATTTTCATTTGCTAAATAGGCAAGCATTTAATTTCCTGCATTAGAACTAGTTTTACATTCACTGTCAGTAGTCAAACTCCTTCTGTTCAATAGAATACTTGTCTAGAACCCTAGTGGTCTAACGCCCCAATTGAGAAGTAACATGAGAAGAATGGTGCATCTGTTGTGTATATAGCACTGTCACCTCCAAGTTTGTACGAAACCCCGGGTTGATAAAGTAAAATTGGTAGCTCTAGGAGTTACAACATCCTTACTACAATACTGAGGCTCATCACTTTTTGGCGTCATTGTTGGGGAAGTGTCTAGGTAGATGCAATTAATGATTTTCTTTCTACTTTGCATTCAGAAGGTAGATGTTATTCTTCTTTCCTTTCTATTTTGCAATTAATTCTGAAAAAACACATAAAAGGGAAAAATGTATTTCATGCCTCATAGGAGTAGTGACAATTTAAGGAAATTCTTGGCAAATACCACCACACCATCAAACAGTTAACTTTCCCTCTTCTTTGGTGATTGTCAGCTTCCCTCTCTGACTACAGGGGAATTAGAGGACCCATTAGGTGAACAACTAGAGATCTTTGAAGAGACTATTGGGGAAGAAGAAGAAGAAACCATTCCACACACTTACACCATGGCTGAAAACAGAAATAGGACTGAAATCATAAATGAGGGTGATTTTTCCATTAGAGAGACTAATGGAGATGCTAGGATGAAAAACATAAGCCCATCTTCCCTTCCTAACTTTCATGGCTTAACCTCAAAAGACCCTAATACCTTTTTGTTTGAGTTTGTTGTCATCTATAGAACTTATGATTATACCTCTGATGACTAGAAGTTGAAGTTGTTCCCATCCACCCTTAAGGATGATGCCTTGCACTGATTCATGGGTTTACCTGGGGACAACATCACTGCCTAGGCTCAAATGCAACAATCCTTCATTGAAAAGTATAGGGACTATTGTAGGTCCAAGGACACCAAAGAGGAAATCTTCATAATGACCTTGGGACATGATGAATCCTTGGAGGATTATGAGGAAAGGTTAAAACTCATCTACAAAAGGGCGAGATGCTACCTTGATCTTGAATCACTCAAGTTAGTTCGTCTTATAGGGATCAGGGATGATATCCTAGAAACCATAAACATGCTATATGGAGGGGACATCTATCAGCTATCTTATGATGATATCAAGACAGTTTTCAAAAATCATTCTAGGGTTTCCAGAAAGAAGGGTAGGGCCAGTCAAGTTTTGGCCAGTTCCTCTTCCTCCCACACATCTATCAAGAGTGAAATTGGAAACATGTTGGAAGACTTTAAAAGTGAAATTTTGCATACCCTTGCTCTGCAAATGGAAACCATACAGATCAAGAGGAAGCAAGAGGAAGAAGAAAGAGCCTTAGTTGTATTTTTCCCTAGATGCACTAGAAGGAACCCCAAAAATGAATGTCCATTGAACGTTATAAAGGTCTCCTCGGTCCGTGAGGAAAACCACTCCACAGATAAGTTCCCTTCTCTACCTGGATTTGAAGTTGTATATCAAGGAATTGAAGATGGGGCTAAACAAATATGTTATATCAACCAAAGGAGGCCTCAAGGACCTTGACCATACCAGCAAGGCATCCAAGGAGCATCCTATTCATATTACAATCCCAATTAGAATGCATCCATTTTCCGTTGGTGTTCTCCTGCTCATCCTTCATGATCCACACCTTCTCCTTGGCCTTATGCACCTCAATATCATTCCCAACCTACCAATTAATTTTTTCATCCATATGCTCCCCCACATCATCAGTGAAATACCCCATCACAGGGATGGAGGCCACCATTCAACAAATCTCTAGTCTTACTGCCTCCACCTCCATCTCAATCACAGCTTCTTCATCCTACTCCACCTAAGAAACCTCAGATGCATGCTCAACCAAATCTGAACCCGAACAACAAACAGGCATGACAGTTCTATAGTGGAGAGACTCCTACCCTGCCTATGCTGTGGAAATTCAAGAAATCAACCTCAGGTCTGGAAGAGTGCTTCTAGATAACCAACCTCCATCTCCACCTGAGGAGCCTGAGGAGGAAAACAAAGAGAGTGTTCCTAAAGCAAATCAACCTCCTTTTCCTAAAATATTGATCCATCCTAGTCAGCACACCCTAGAAGAGACTGAATTTCTGGGAGAATTGAAAAACTTGTGTGTTAAAATCCCACTCCTCCAAGCTATCAAGGATGTTCCATCTACAACAAGTTAATCAAGGAGAAATGCTTCAAACATCCTAGGAGGAGAAAGAAAGACACCCCTACCATTAATGTCATTGGACAATTGTCTCACTTAATGCTTGGGATAGTGATTTACCCAAAGTATCTAGACCCTAGAAGTCCTATGGTAGATGTGCACATTGATGGCATCATTGTCCCCCACACCTTGATTGATCTTGGGGCAACCATCAATGTGATGAATAAGGAGACCATTCTCAAACTAAATCTCCAATGATCATTGAAGAAGACCACAATAGTATTGCATCTTGCAGATAGATCCACAGTAGATCATGAGGGAGTTGTTGATGATGTGATGGTCTCTATTGATTCCTGGGAGTACCCTGTTGACTTCTTAGTTCTCTAGCCCAAGAAAAAATTCAATGGTTATCCTCTCATCCTTGGAAGGCCATGACTAGACACTATTTATGCTTACATAAGTTACAGAGTTGGGAACATGACCATTCATAATGGGCATTTATCCAAACAATTGGTCTTGTATCT
>APFE030151922.1:187318-200253 GCA_000404065.3 Pinus taeda
GGGATACCTTTGCTTATAGGATCCTTCCTTTTGGATTATGTAATTCCCCTGGCAATTTTCAAAGGGGATTTTTGAGCATATTTGTTGAGCTATTCCATGACTCTGTAGAAATCTATATGGATGATTTCACTCCCTAGGGGTGTGATTTCCTGGAGGCTCTCTCTAACTTGGGGTAAGTATTAAATAAGTGCATCAAAATGAACCTATCGCTTAGTCCTAAGAAGTGTGAATTCTTGATGAATGCAAGGACTATTTTGGGTCACTCAATATCCCAGGAAGGACTACAATTGGACCCAAATAAAATTTCTATCATAAAAAGGGTCCCTACTCCTCAAAAGCAGAGGGATGTCAAGAGTTTCTTGGGCTTAGATGGATACTATAGGAGATTTATCAAGGATTTCAACAAATTAGGCTCGTTGTTGCTTGGAATGTTGGCTAAGGACTCTGAATTTTGCTGGTCAGAAAGTTTCCAAGAGGCCCTAGAAGTCTTGAAGGACAAGTTGACTACTGCACCCATACTCTGAGGCCCAAATTGGGCTCTTCCTTTGCACATACATGTTGATTCCTCTGACAAAGCTATAGGAGCATCTCTAGGCCAAATAGATGATAAGTTGCCTTATGCCATTTACTTCATTAGCAAAAATCTGTCCAAGGCTAAATTAAACTACATTGTGACTGAAAAGGAACTCCTAGTTGTTGTCCATTCCTTGAACAAATTTAGACACTAAATCACTGGTTATCAAACCTTTGTGCATACTGACCATGCTGCTATCAAATACTTGATGAACAAGCCTGATGTGAATGCTAGAATTATTAGATGGTTGCTTTTATTACAACAATTTTATTTAACTATCATTGATAAGCCAAGTAGAGAAAATGTAGTTGCAGATTTTTTGTCTAGACTTTCTTTTCCTACAGGCGAGGAAGGAATGTTTGATGATCAACTGCAAGATGAGAATTTATTTTCTATTTCAGTTTTCTCCCCATGGTTTGTTGACATAGCCAACTACCTATTTGCTGCACAGTTCCCTCCAAATTTGTCATCCAAGGAAAAGAGAAAAATTGTAAGGAAGAGTGCCACATTCATTTGGATTGGAGGAAATCTCTTCAAGGTAGGCACAAATTAAATTTTGAGGAGATGTGTTAGGGAGGAGGAAGTATTTGACATCCTTGTAGACTGTCATGATGGGCCTTGTGGAGGTCACTTTGCAACCAAGAGGACAACCTTCAAGGTAATGCAAGTTGGCTACAACTGACCCACTCTCCACCAAGATGCAAGAATATACACTAGTCGATGTGATTAGTGCTAGAGAATGGGGAAACCTACTCCCAAGGATGAAATTCCCTTGCAGCCTCAAGTGGCTCTAGAGCCATTTGACAAGTGGGGCATGGATTTCATTAGGCCTGTTGATCCACCATCAGGGCAGAAAAAGTACATAATTATATGCACTAATTATTTGACATTAAAGTGGCCTAAGACCAAGGCTATCAAGGTAGCAACATAAGAGAAATTCGTTGAGTTCTTAAGGGAGAATTCATTTTACAAATTTGGGTACCCTAGGGAACTAGCCACTGATCAGGGAGCTCAATTCACATCACATTTGATTGAGAATTTATTGAGGCAACATAAGATAAAACACATGAAGTATACTGCTTATCATCCTTAGGCCAATGGACAAGTAGAGGTCACTAACAGAGCATTGGAAGGCATCCTCACCAAGGTTGTGAGCAGCAGCAAAAAATATTGGGTTGATTGACTAGCAGAGGCCAGTTGGGCCTATAATACAACCTGGAAGACAACCACTAGCTTGACCCCTTATGACTTGGTCTATGGAAAGAAGGATGTGCTCTCCATTGAGTTTGAGTACAACACTTTGAGAATGGTAGCACAGTTAGACTTGGATATTACAAAGGCATAGCATGAGAGGTTACTCCAGCTGAGTGGTCTGGATGAATTTAGGATGCAGACTCTCCTACACACTGAAGTTATTCAATTACAGAGGAAGGTTTGGCATGACAAAAACATCAAGGACAAGTTTTTTCAAGAACGGGATTGGGCTCTTCTATATGAATCCAGGTTCAAGGGCTTCAAAGGAAAAATGATGACCAGGTGGTTGGGCCCATATATGATAGAGAAGTGCCATGAAAATGGGGTTGTTCAAATTAGGACCATTAATTAGGAAGGTATTCCCTTACTTGTCAATGGATATAGATTGAAAGACTATAAAATACCTTTTTCTAGGGAAGAGTTCATCAGTACCATTAGTAAGGAGGCAAATGTGATTGGAAGTATCTTAGCTTCTAGATCACACAATTCTTGAAGATTGTTTTTATTTTTATTTTATTTTTTTTAAAACAATAAGGGGCCTAGATGAAAACCTCTATGAGGCAGCTGAGGCCAACTCTTGGGTTGAAAACCTCCTTGAGGCAGCCCAAGAGTGAAAAAAGAAAAATAAAAAGATCCTTGGGTGAAAAACTCCTTTAAGGTGCCTAGGGTAGGCAGACAAGCTGAAAACCTCTTTTGGGGCGACCTGTGTGTCTTTCAAAAAAAAAGGAGAAGAAAAAAACAAAAAAATCCATCTGAGGGACCTCAAACCTGCCCACTAATAAATTATGTGATTTTGCAGGTTTTTGAAGGCAATAAAAGATTTAGAGCTACAAGGATAACATGCCAAGAATCCTCTCATTTCTTCCTCCATCCACTTCATCTCATTCATGCCTACCATGTCGCCATCACTCATCTCCATTTTTAGGCATCAAAAATCATTTTTTTGGCATTTTCTAGCTTCCTACAAGATGCCCTATAGCTGCTATAGGAAGGTCTTGTAGCACTATAGGATGTCCTGAAATGCTACAGGAAGGGGGTATCAATAGGAAAATCACTATGAATACCTATTCTAGGTTGAGTTGAGACCCTACACCTCATCATACCTCACCCATCATCAATGTTCCAAGCCATCACATCCATACCTAATTTTGTGTCATTGAAAAGGAAGCACGGGAAAATGAAAACAAAAAGAGGCCCAAAGGACATGTCCTCCCTTGCCTTAGCCATTCACTACTCCATATGAGCCTTCATCATCATTCTCCAACCCCTACACCACTACCCAACCTCCCTCCGAGAAAAATCACTGAAAACGGGAAGAAAAAGGAAGCTACAATATTTCCTATAGTAGCTACAATATCTCCTATAGCTACCTGTGCCATCACTGCAAATAGCATGAGCCTACATTCTCCTTCAAAACCATAGGAAAGGGGAGCACCAACATCTCTGAAGACCTTATTTCTCATAGCTAAAGCTCCATAATAGCAACAACATCAAAGATTTACCAAGCACCTGCACACATGGAACAACAGGTAGTCAGCTACATAAGCATAAGGAAATAAACAGGAATGACAAAAAGGAAAACTGACCTGAGTAGCAACACAGAAGGCCAATCCTCCACCATGCATCGATAAGGAAAGGTAGGCATAGGTATGGTCACTCATCCAACTCTTCCCTGAGTACAATATGATGAAAATGTATAATTGTCAAAAAAAGTTCTTTTTTATAAGCTGGATGTGGCCAATTAACTTGTCCACCCTTAGCTCGTGATAAAAAGGAGAACTCTCAGTCAACATGCCATGTTGGAGTGTTAAATAAATGGGCATCAATAAAAAAGGTGGTCGATTCAGTTATGTGGGAGTGGGTGATGATTACGAGGGGAAAGTGCATGATCACCAATGGAGGGCCAATGGTCCCAATTAGGAAATCTTATGCCACTACCAGTCGTCACAATGCTCCAATCATTGACCATAAATAATATAAAATTCCAAACTTTCATGCACTTGTTGCTCATTTCGAAATCAGAGAGACTGGGAGTAGCTAGGAAGCCAACGGAGAAGTTGAACCCTGTTTTGACCACCCTACAGGATTTGCAGACAGTGCTACAGGAAAAACTGTCAGTGCTATAGGAAACACCGAAAAAGTTACAGGAAGGACAATAGGGACAAAGAGAAGGCAAGGAAGAAACACCATGGGTACAGGAGGGGGAAACTTCTCCAAAGAGATTTGAGGGAGATATTCTAGAGTTGTAAGAGCCTAGCCCACAACCAAATCTAAGTTCTTACTATAAGTTCATTGAGGGAGGCAGAGTAATACCATAGAAATTTTCAATTCCTCTCTTCTTTGAGCTTGAGAAAGAAAGAGGAAGGACCCATCGATGGATGCAAATTGCTAAGTCAAAGAAAGTATAAGATGTGGGCCATATGGAAGAAAAACTCCTAGAGATGGGAAAGGAGTTAAGTTAGTTGAGAGACAGAAAACACATCATGAGATCTGAATTATAGGCAGAAAACATATGCTTGAGGAGGAAGTTGTAGGAAAAAGAGAGCCAATTGGCCACCATGGCAAGCCTCTCCATGGAGGCAATTCAATGCAAGATGCCTTCCAAATCATATGTACTATACCTCAAGGATCAATGGTTGTAGTTTCAAATTAAGACATTAGCACAACAGAGGACCATTCCATTCTAATAATTTAGGCAATTCATAGAGCTATGTGACAAGAGCACCTTAGAAGACAAGGCCAAAATATCTTAATTTTACTTACACAACTTTTCCTTGAAAGATTTGAATGTGTGGGACCCTAATGCAAAGTTGGGGGACTTGAATTTTATGGCCCTTGCATCATGGATGAATCATTAGGAGGCAAAGGTTGAGGAAGTGAAGAGAATAGTAGAAAAAGAGGAAAGAGATCCCCTCTACTTCAGAGCAGAACAAATAAATTCGATGGTTGTTATTAGTAACCACAACATCATTTCCAATGATGCTCAACTTGCACCAAGATACCTGGTTACCCAAGAACATGCCATATCCCATTTTTAGAACACTTTAAATTTATTGGGGACTGAGAGCCAAAAAACATGCCAGAGGAGATGGAGCAACCTACCACACAATCTAAGGATCAAAGAGTACCACTCCCTTGAGAGGTTGAGAAATGCATTGGAAAGGACCCCCTATATAAGAATTCCATGCAGAGATTAAAGATCAATTGGATTTGACTAAAAATCAGTCCACCCTTGTTGTTGGGCTTTTTAGAATGTAGGAAGGAAGAAGAGGAAATAAAGCAGTGGGAAGAGATAGAGAAAAATACAGGGTTCTATCCTCAAGAGGAAACTCCATCAATAGAGGCCTGGGATGTCAGAGAGGCCACAAGAGCTATGAAAGACATGGATATAGACTAAGTTTCTCAAAGGATGATCAAGACTTTTAGTAGGGGGGTGATGATGAGGCTCATCAATAGGTAAACTATATGGGTAACATTGCGACTCTCCATCTTATTAAAATTGACTTTTCTCATATTTATTTACATATTTTGTTATATTTTACTTAGTGAGAAGGGTGAAGGTGAGTTACTATGTCATGCGGTCTAATATGTATTAAATGTAGGAATTGGAGCAAATTTGAGGTGACTTAAGTGCAGGAACTTGAAGTGGGAAAGCAAGAGAGATTTTAGGAGATTGGTTTCCCTCCTTAACTCCTTAAATCATTCGAATATTCCTCAAGCATATCTCATCAGATCGGAGTTATTAGCAGCCAAGCAAGCCGAGTCCATTAATATCCAAGCCAGTGAAAGTTAAGAAAGATTTATTCTTGAGTTAGGGAGCCAAGTCTCCCTATTTTCTTGGGAGTTGTCAGGAGCTCCAGTTTTGTATAAATAAGACGGTCGAGGGACTCATTACGATTCAATTTTTTGTTGTAGCCAAGAGGCCATTTTGAGCTAAAACATTCTGAGTATTATTGTTATGTTGTATTTGACATTTTGATTATAATGAGAAATTCTACCTTGATCCAACACTAAGTTGACTCAGAGGGCTAAAGCTCTTGGGTTAGGGCCCAACCCTAGTAGCAGAAGTTCCTCTTTTTTATATGTATTCTTAGATTAAAATGATAGTTACTTGCTGAAGTTTATTTATGTTTTGTTTAGCTTAACAAGTATTTGAATTATTGCTTAACCTAATTTCCATTAGTTTGAAGAGGTAGATCAGTGGTGCAGTAGTGAAGGAAAGTACTTCAGAAAATCTTGTGACAATGTCCTCTATCTCATCTGCCTCATGGGATCATGATTATAGGACCCCACTTTCACATCCCCAAAAACAAAGTTTGTCTTTTGGTCATTGTATAACTTAGGGTTCATTCTTAGCTAGATCATTGTTTATGATTTATTGGAAGCACCTATAGTTGTTATCTTGTTTCCTTACATTTGTTGTAGCTTAAAATGCATTCTATTTCATAAATTTGATTTCCTTAACAATTATATATATATATATTATAAGTTATATATATATATATACTATATATTATATATTATATATTAGTTTTCTCAAATTCAATTCATCTTTTCCATGCTGACATGTACTGATGCATAAATGAAAAGAAAAACAGGTTTTGTTGCAGGGATTGTTGATCTATAGGGAGGAACTCATCCAACTAGCTTCACCTAGGTCCTATCCACCTTTTGCCAAGGCATACTAGCCCATAGTTTGAACCTCTATTTTGCAGCTACTGTGAGTAGCCACCTTAGGCAAATCCAAACTCCTTGGAGTTTTGGGCTTAGCCTTGGGTAATGTACACCTTCCCTGCACCTTCTACCACTGTCATACACCTCTCCAGTACCTCATCTCACTATTCTTTCCCTCCAAAACCCTTCAGCTAACTTCCTGTAGCAAAATAGGACATCCTGTAGTAGTTTCTTGTAGCAACTACAAGATCTCCTGTAGAAAATTGTTTGACCCTGTTTTGACCAAAGATGGTAGTACAAGAGTAGGTTAGGCCCTCATATTGGATTCCATGCCTATCAGTGCCACTTGAGATCATCTCTCCCATGCCTTCTCCCTCTACAAGATCAGACAAAATAGCATATCATTTACATTTTTGAATTTAGCAATTAAAATATTTTTTTTTTTAGCAAATGTAAAATGAGATAGTTAGTGCAGGTATGTATGATTCCACGAATGATAGAACAACTTTCGATTTCCAAATAGTCCTAATAGCTAAAGGATAAATTTCGAGGTTAGCATAGTTCTTTTATGCAAGTAATTTGTGTCATTTCATAGCATTTACCATTCAATAACTTTCATTTCCTAAATAATAAGCATTTAATTTCCTGCATTAGGACTAGCTTTACATTCATTGTCAGTAGTTAGACTCCTTATAGTCAATAGAAGACTAATCTAGAACCCTAGTGGTCTGGTGCCCCAGTTGAGAAGTGACATGAGTAGAATGTTGCATCTAATGTGTATATAGCACTGTCACCTCCAAGTTTGTACGAAACCCCGTGTTGATAAAGTAAAGTTGGTAGCCCTAGGAGTTGCATCATCCTTGCTCCAATACTAAGGCTCATCATATGATATGCCCATAAATCTTCTAGAAGCTTTTCTACCCAATCCCTTATATGCATATTTATAGTCTTGGTAAGAATTGCTTCAATTATTTTATTGGTATATTCAATTTGTCCATTGGCTTGCAGATGATATGGGGTTGACTTCCTTTGCTTGATTTTTTACTCCTCCATTATCTTCTGTACCAACTTGGATGTAAATTGTTTGCCTTGATCTATCACATTTTCCCCTGGGATACCAAAATGAGTGAAAATATCCTCAAGGAGAAATGAAACTACAACATTTTCAGTAGCAAAAGGAAGTGCTTTATATTCTACCCATTTTGTGAGATAATCTGTACAAAAAAGAATGTAACTTTTTTGTCTTGATGGTGGATTGATTGGACCAATGAAGTCTAAAGCCCATTTCTCAAAAGGTTCAATAAGTACCTGAGGTTTTAGATGTATTTCATCTGAAGGAACAAGTTTCCCCATTCTTTGACAAATGTCACGCCTCTTAACATATTCCTTATCATCCTTAAAAAGAGAAGGCCAATAATATCCTAAGTGAAAGACTTTATAAGCAGTTCTTTTATCAGCAAAGTGTCCTCCACATGGTTCATCATGACAAGCCTTTAATATTTCTGGTACTTCATCATCTCTAACACACCTTCAAATGATTAAGTCAGGTCATGTCTTGTCCAATTCTTCATTTATCTATGAATAGGATGCACTAGTTTGAATAACCTTAATTTTCTCTTGAGTAAACAAGTATGATGGTAGTTTCCTTGTATCTACATTATTAGAAATATCTGCAAACCAAGGAGATTTAATAGATACTAGAAAAATATATTCACCAAGAAAATTATCTTCTACAAGAACAACATTATTATTATTTTGGATTCTAGATAGAAAATCAACAACTGTGTTTTTTTTCTTGGTCTATCCAAAATAGTAATATTGATTTTTTGTAATAATAATAAGCATCTTGTAATTCTACCATTAGTAATTGACTTATTCATTAAATATCTAATTGCATAATGATCTGTGTGTATGAATGTTTCATAACCAGTGATGTAATGTCTCAATTTATTGATGGAATATACAACAGCGAAAACTCCTTTTCTGTTACAGTATAATTCAACTCCGCAAGGGTCAAATTTTTGCTTGTGTAATAAATGGCATAAGGAGTTAAATATTTCTATCCTAATACAACTCATAAAGTTGTATCTGAGGCATCAGTAGAAATGTGAAAAGGTAGTTCCCAATTCGGTCCTCTTAAAATGGATGCTTCAAAAATCTTTTCTTTCAATATTTCAAAATCTTTTTGGCAGTCAGAATCCCAGATGAATTCACAATCTTTTGTAAGCAATTTGAAAAGTGGAGAGACAATCTTTGTAAAATTTTCTATAAATCTTCTATAATATCTAGTAAAACCAAGAAAACTTCTAACATCCCTTTGACATGTAGGAATTGATAACTTGGAAATGACTTGTACTTTAGATGCATCTACTTTAATTCCATCTCTTGAAATATGGTGGCCTAAAATAATTCCCTCAATAAACATCATAAAACATTTTTCATGGCTTAATGAAAGATTTTCTTCTTTACACCTAATGAGAACATTTTCCAAATTTTTAAGAGCTTCTTCAAAATAATTTCCATGGACAATAAAATCATCCATGTAAACTTCCACACAAACATGAATTAGATCAGAGAAAATACCTAGAGTTACCCTTTGGAATGTTGCAGGTGCATTACATAACCCAAAAGGAAGTACTTTGTATGCATAGTTTCCCCATAGACAGGTAAAGGTTGTTTTATCTTGATCTTCTCGAGCTACTCAGATTTAGTTATATCCACTAAAACCATCCAATAATGAAAAGTACTTTTTTCTTTGCCAATGTGTCAAGAACTTGATCTATAAAAGGAAGTGGAAAATGATATTTCAAAGTAGATTTATTCAATTCCCTATAATCAATGCATACTCTCCACTTTCCATTTTTCTTCAAAACAATTAATAATGGTGAAACCCACTAGATGTTTGATATTGGATAAATGAAGTTCACATTCAACAATTTTTGCAATTCCTCTTTAACAATTTACGTTAAATTTGGATCCATTCTCCCTTGTGGTTGTTAGATTGGTTTGGAATTTTCTTCAATAAAGATATGATGCATACAAGTGTTAGGATAAATTCCCTTCATATCAGTGTGTTCCCATGCATAAGCAAAGGAATGTTCTTGCAACATCTTTATTAATTCTTTCTTTTGAGATTTTTTTTCAAATTATCATTAATATTCAAAGTTTGTCCCGTAAAAAAAATAAATAATAGTAATAAAATAAATAATAATAATAAAATAAATAAATAAATAAATAAATAAACTAAATAAATAAATTGTATTAAAGAATTGCTAAATTTCTCCATAGAATGTAAATCCATTTGATGAGATGATAGATATTCAATAATACATTATTCTTGAAAACAGTGATTTTGTTCACAATATGAGGAAGATTCATTATTTTCTATTAAATTCAAAATTTGATCTTCTTCATCTATTTGTGAAGTGCAAAAATTGGTCCTATGTCAAAGTTTTCATTATCATCTATCCATGCTTCACATTCTAATTCTATAATTGTTTTTGCAGCATGATATAGTGTGAATTTCTTTGTCAAACTTCCATCAGAGATAAACATATCACCATATACACAACTTATAAAATCATCAGTTGTAGCTAACCATGGTCTTCCTAGAATCAATGGGTGTCCTCCTATATTATTCTTGGGTGTTAAGATCATAAATTCAACAGGATATCCCAAGAATCTAAGGATACAAATACATCTTCTAACATATCATCAAGTTTGATAACAAATCTATTTACTAATTGTAATAGTGTAGGTGTATATTGAAGATCAGGAAGTTTATTGATCCATAGTTTGTTTACTCATGATGTTGATAGTTGCTCCTAAATCAATCAATATGTTTGGAATCTTAACACCATTGATGTGTGTTTTCACAATGGGACTTCTTGGATCTAGATATTTTTGAACTGTTGTTTTTCCCATCATGATATGTGCAATTTTTCCAACTAACTGGATTCTTTTAACTTCTTTCCCTTTTCTTCCTGGTTTTTTAATAATTAACTCCTTGATTGTCTTTGCAAATATTTGTATTTCTTTGATAGCTTGTAACAAATGAATTTTTATACAAACATTCTTTAGTTCATCTATCATATCATAATCAGGCAACACAATTTGTTTTTCTACCCCTTTGTAAATTTTCAATCTTTCAGGAAAAGGTGGATTTTGAACAGAAATTGAAGGTTGTTCTATAATGGGAGTTGATTTTATTGGAATATCATCAAAATGTACAGGGGTGGTTTGTTTTTAAGAATTTTATTTTGCATGAGAAGTTGTCTCTTTCTCAAATATGTCATGTTTTTCAAACTCCTGGATAACAACAAATGGTGACTTATTTTCCAATACTCTACTAGATCTAAGTTGAACATTGTTTATATCTAACAAAGTTATCATGTAAGTTTGGAAAATATATCTTTCCATGTTGTAAATAGGTTGTGAATTTTTATTATTTGGATTCAGAAGTGGCTGAGCAGGCAGTTGATTTGGTTTTTGTGGAAATGGTAGTGAAAGTTGTGGGTTTGGATTTTGTGGTTGAGAGGGTTGAACAAGCTGAGGAAAATAATGTGGTGGAAAAACAAGGTAAGGTTGAGGATATTGAGGGTATTTTCCATAAGTATTTTTCCATCCTTGTGCCCAAGGTTTAGGCCAAGGTTTCCAAGGCATGGGTGCAGTCCAATTGCTTTTTGATGGTTGTCCATATGTTTGAGTGTTGAAACCTTGGGTCATACTCGATTATGGATTTTCCCACAGTCTCTTGGAAATAAAACAAAGAGGTTATACTTGATTTGCATTACTTCCTCTGGATAGACAACTTTGAGACCTGGTATTGAAGGACATTCCTTTGTATCATGATTATTTTCACATATGACACATGTTTCTACACTTTTAAGTCAAGAGGGCATTCTCTCAAGGCATGCTTCTTTCTAAATTTTGGACAAAAGATATCTAATGCAACATTTTCATCTTTTTGCTTGTTTTGTACTTTAAGGGTATCTATTTGTTCACTAAGACTTCCCAAAATATCAGTTTTCAATTTGTCAAGTAAACTGCTTATTTCAGCCCTACTTACTATCCCAGCTGTAGATTTATTAATCCTAGACGTAACAGGATCTCTCAGATTTTTCCTAGTTCTTGCCTTTCCTCTTGAAATGTGTATGCATAACTCACAAATATCTCCAAATGATAACTGAGAAATATCTCCTTTACCCATCAGATTGAGAAGGTCTATCCACTCATCTCTAATAGGTTTTAGCAAGAGAGATTTCAAATTTTCTTAATCTAGATTATGGATTTTAACCCTTTTTACATTATAAGCAAATATTTCAACGAAATCTTCAAGATTTTCATCTTATTTTTGCATCATTTTAAAGGCTTCGTCTTTAATATTATGAGGCATGGAATAATCCTTATATTTTTCTAAGAATGTGGTTTTTATTTCTTCCCATGTTCTTATAGAGTGTACTCCTAAGCCCATAAACCATTTTAATGTCGCATCCTTAAGAGTGGTTGGAAACAATTTCAACTTTTAAGTTTCAGGCAAGTAGTCATAATATCTACACAAAACTTCAAACTCAATGAGAAATGTTTCAGGATCCTCATTTCTTAATCCATGAAAATTAGTAAGGATGGAGGGTGAGATATTTTTCATTGTGCATGTGGTATCTTCATCGAGGATGGGAAATCAAAAAGGTTCTGAACCTCCTCTATCACCTCCTCTTCCTCTTCCTCCACCTCTTCCACCTCCTTTATTTAATCCTCTTCCTCCACCTCTTCCACCTCCTCTATTTCCTCCTCTTCCACCTCCAATACTAGGTTGTTCACCATTTACATTGCATACTTCCCCTTCCTCTTCTCCTACCATTGTATATTCTTTAGAACTAATGTAAGATTCTAAAATTGGATTTTATAGTCCCTCCTCTAGCTCTTCTGGTTCTTCTATCAATGGAATGTTAAAATAGGTTTCTTCTTCTTCCTATTCACTTGGTATTTATAGTTCTTGTCCTAGAAGTTTTTCTCCAATTGAAGATAGAAAAATTACTCCTTCAGTTGGGGATGAAGGATTTTATTCTTCTATTACAACTTCAATTGAAGAAGTTGGTGAATATTTAGGTTGGATTTCATATCTAAGTACCTTAGGAAGTCTATGTCTGCCTGCAATTGATGGAATATGAGTTTGGGTGGATGGTGTGGCACTACGAGGTTGTGGAAGGGTGAGCGATGATGTTGGAATAGAACTCCTACCTGTAGGTTTTAGCCCCGTACAGAAATTACCTGCATACGAATTCTAAATCACAGAAAAATAAACAATGCGAGAGCATAACACATAAAAACACATATGCACAGAGATTTTCCCCTAGATCACAAAACCGGGACTACCAGCTTGATTTTTCATTATATTCCTTTCAATGTTACAATACATATTTATACATGCCGA